>BMAO01012535.1:0-258434 GCA_019973975.1 Trichonephila clavata | reverse complement strand
CCATACCCCTCTGAAACATGTACTATGGCTTTGAAATTACTATTGAACCTACAAATCATGATATATCTTATGAATTAATGTTATGAGAGAGAGAAAACTCGAAGTTAAATTTACTTATGAGATGGGGTGAGTGAGTGAGTGTTTGGGTTTATGACGCAAGAGCCAAATCTGGCTATAAGCTGCGCCAAACATTCGTTAAAACATTAAGAGTTTAAAATCATTAAAAAATCTAATAAAATTTCAGTTAAAAAAAGGTAAAATTTCAAATTTCATAAAAATTGATTTTCATAAATTTAAAAACAAACAAAGATGTGGAGTGATTACCCACCAAGTTTGATAAGTATTATTGAGAAAAAGTTAGTTTCGATGTCTTGTCGGCGTTAAAAGTAAATCACCTTTGTAATACATTTTCCCGTCTTTTACAGTATAATTAGGATTTGGTATATATTCCTCCTCCTCTCCCCCCCCCCCCTCCACGTCGTACATAATCATGTCTTCCTCATCTGTGGTATATGCAACTGGAGCCGACTTTCTAGGTTTATGTGGAGTCATCTTGATTTCTATATTGGGTTTTTTATTGTTTTTACGTGGACGCTTTTTGTTACGAGATTTTGAAGCCTGAGATGTGGAAGGTATGGTATTGGATGTAGTGGTATTAGTCGTAAGAACAGGACTTGCTTCAGTTGTTAAAGGTGTAAACATTGATACTGTGGATGAAGAAAGTGCTTTACTGGATGAGGCAGATGCAACACACAGAGGTAGATAGACTAGTAGATGTGGCGGGTGAGACTATAGAAATGGGGCATGTAGAAGGGGAAGGTGTTTGTTTGAATGAGGATAATGCGACAGATTCAAGAACACTATTGGACGTGGAGGGAGCATTAGTAAACAAAGGAATAGGTGGCTGAGAATCTGATGATGATGCAATAGTAACAGAAGTTGTGGATGGTATGAGTTGTGCTTGAGTTGAGGTACATGATTTGTTAACTGTAGGAATTCTGGATGGCATTATTGGTTTTGGAACGGATATTAAAGGTTGTAGGTAATTTCAATGGTGGGCATACTATTTTGGTAATATTTTCATCTGTTTGGGAGGAATTGTTTACAGTTAATGGTTTAGCAGCCTGAGCGTAGGTTTGAAATGGTTGTGGGGCTAGTAATTTTCTGGCTTCTACATACGATATGTTTTTGTTGGTTTTAATTGTTTGTATTTCTTTCTCAGTTTTCCATTTTGGGCACAGTTTTGAATCGGCAGAATGGGGTTGAGAGCAGCTAATGCATTTAAGCTCTAGAATGCAATCTGTGGAAGCATGTCCAACAGATGCACATCTATATAGAGCAAGTAAGTTGGCCGCGGCAAGAAGTTGGTGAATGTCCGAACCTCTGACACTTGAAACAGCGCAGAGGATTCGGAATATATGGACGGATTTTACAATTCAAATAACCAGCTTTTATAGTTTTGGGTAGAGGGGGGCTGCTGAAAGTTAAAATTAAATGTTGGGTTGGTATAACTGCAGTATCTTTTTTTATTGTGATTCTTCTGACCTGAATAACACCCTGATCAGAGAATCCATCGAGGATTTCTGCTTCAGGGGTAGTCAATAGGTCAGGTTCAGAAATTATACAGCGGGATGTATTTAAAGATTTATGCAGACTTATATTCACAGGCGAATCAAGAAATGTTTTGGTGAGTAGGAAAGACTTTGTTTGTATAGAGGAACTGGTTTCAACAAGTGGATCACCGGATCGTAATCTTTTGATGGATTTCTGTTCTCCACCTATTCCTATGAGTGTTTTTGAATAGCAAATGGTGATTTCGTGGACATGACATCGTTAAGCAAGGAAATTATTAAAAATCTTACACGTGTAGCAATGTCGTCGACATTAAGGTTGGGTAAAGCAAGGCCTTTACCCTGGCACATCTGACTTGGATCCATAAACGTGAACTCACCTTCATCCTGGCGTGCCTCCACCCACCACGGAGTCCAACAAGGGAGGCAGTGTGCCGGTCAACTGACATTTGTCAGGCTCGGCGCTTACCTGGAGTACACCCAGAATATAGTGCTACAGCATCAGGGTGAGGATCCAACGGGTAAACCCGCCACCCCTTATCTGCAGCACTAACCCTACAGCAATGTCTCTCCGGGGACACCGAAGAGAGGTATCACCAGCCGATTGACAGGAGCGGGCTCACTCCTGCCACCCGTCTACAGCGAAGCGTGGGCCAAAGGGAACGCAAAGGTATCCCCAGGACACCATTTTCCTCCTTACGGGACGCCGCACACGGCAAACATGCGGGTTGACAAACAACGGTGTTAGTAAAACACAATACGAATATCGAAAATAAAATCAGTATAAAAGGAACCAAATTAACGTATAGCAAAAAAACAAAAACAAAACTGTGTTAATAACAATATATATAAAGAATAGAATTGAATCACAAAAAAAAAATTTTCGATTTTAATCATGTATATTTAAAAAATTTTAATCTGTGGTTAGACGGGAAAGGAGGGAAGGATTAAATGAATGACGAGAAGGGGGGGGGGTCGAAAATAGAGAAAGATCACTAGGGTATCCCGGGTTCGTGAAACCCGTGTTTACCAAAGACAATAAACCCCTTGGGAAAAGGAAAAGATCACTAGGGCACCTCGGGATTGTGACACCCGTACTCGCCTAAAAAAGGCGAGTCCCCTGAGGGGACGAAATGGGGATTCCATGAAAAGAACTAAGGAAGAGCATACATACGAAACCAATTTAGAATTTTAATTGTTATAGACAACTATATATATATATATATATATAGTTACACATTATGCATTTTTTATTATATATATGTATCGATTTTTTAACTGTATTATAAGCATACTATTTGTATGTTTAGTCATACAAAATACGACATTAAAATGTGTATATAAAAAAGAATATGTATAAGTTGTATGTTTTTTCACTATTCTTGCTAGCTTCATCATTAATGAACATAGTTATCAAATGTATAACATTATTGTTACGTAGATCAGGGTTCGAGGATTTTATGCTATCAGTCTCAAAGAACAAGACAGTTTTTCATGAGCGATGGAAATTTATTGCCGAAAAACAATCCTTAAAATACAAGATACAGTACTCAAATTCGCTGAATACATCTCAGAATGTCTTCACACCTTCTATGGTACTCAGACACAACTACTCAGTGTCTAAAATACAAGTATGTTTAAAGATTATTTGCAAGCACTCGCTCGCTCAGCAGAAGTAATCACTAATCACTGATATACTCTTCATGGTCAAATCCATACCAACTAATCACTAGTCAAAAAAGGCCAGCTCAGTTTCAACGAGCTGCTCCCTATTTATTGGCATCACGGATCTTTCGAGAAAAATTCACATGCATCATAGATCGTGATATTAGTAGATTTCTCACTAATTTCCTGAAGAATCCATATGGTCACGAAGTCGCTAAAATTGATGCCAACTTGGCTCTATCGCCAAGATTTCGCCAAATTTCTATTGAGAATCGCCATTATAATGTAAAGATTGGCATTGCTTGCGAATATTACAATTTTAATATAAAATAAATACAACAGAGAGAGAGAAGCATAAACGTATTACACATCTAGATATAAATTATTTACTCTATTATAAGTATTCTTTACACAAAATTCGTAACATTATTTTAACAAAGAGAAATACATACTCATTATACGTATATACTGAAGGAAAATTTGGGCAAGAAATATATATTTTTTATCGATGTTTTTCCTTAATATGTACGAAAATAGGAATTCAAAAATAGCGTTCAAAACATTCGAAACAGGGTAACAGCGTTTTGTTTTGCTCTACATTCCACTAAATCAAATAAATAAATGATGTCTAAAAACAGGGTCAAATTTTTTATTCAAAATAGAGTCCCTTCATACTTTTTCTCACATTTTTATAATAATATATTTAATTTAAAATATTTTTTCGGATTTAATGTGTTTATATACTGCAATAATTTGGGATGTTAACTTTTGCTACAAATTTAAGTGCACGGAATGGACCATACTCAATTGAAAATATCAAAAATTGGGTGTTTGATAAACCTCTGAAGAAAAAGTTCTGAAAATCATGGGGAAGGGGGGGTTATGTTTTATTTTGAATTTTAGAATGATCGTAGTTCATTTGGTGTGTATATATGTGTTGAGTCTACCCTATAAATTTGAAGTCATTAAGTGGAACTGTTCTTGAGATATGGTGGAGGAAAGTTTGAAAAACACAGTTTTGAGAAAAACACGTTTAAAGTTTAAAAAGTCCGATTAAAACAATGAAAATCTTAACTGGCCCTTAATCGGCGATGCCTGGTAGCGAAGACACAAGTTCGACGAAATATTCAATAACTATAGATATTTTCTTTTAAACCTGTACAAACTTGTCCATATTTGTACGAACGTCTATTTGTATAGAAGGATCAATGGGTCAAGGGTCAAGCCGAATGTACACAATGGGCACTCCAACTCAGCGCTTAGAACAGCTGCTCTTCTAACACTTGCTTCTTTATGTAACGACTTCCAATTTTAAAAAATTACTTTACTATCGTATTTTAGACATGTTAAGAAAGCAATTTATGAAAAAAATATTTTTGATTTGTTAAACCCATCACATGGGTGAGCCCCTTTAAGAATATTATTACAAGAAAAAATTACTTAAACGAAATTTTTTGGCAAAAAATGGAGGAAGAATGACATATTTTCATAACATTCTCCTTTAATGAAAAAGGCTTTTACAATAATAATATTTTGCTTCAGCGGCGTAACGGAGAACATTAGCCCCCCCCCCCGTGCAAAGTCAGATTTTGGGCCCCAAACCGGATCTAACAAAGGGTTGCATAACTATATATACTTGGTGTCAGTCAGGCTTTGGAGTCCCTAAACCTTGCCTCCCTCTGTGGTGGGGGGATTGCGGGGGTATACGTTACGCCACTGTTTATTCTTGTGCATAGCCTTCTCTACAGAGCGTAAACTAGAATTTTGAAAAATTCTCATTATTTTCAGAGTTACAATGTTTTTTTTTTCTTGTTAAAATTACTGTATGATATTAAAATATGAATTATATAAATCTACTTCTAATTAATATATTTCAAAAATTCTAGTTCAGGCTCTGTGTAGAAGTCTTATTTATATATAGGGAAAATGCCAAAATTATTGAAGCATTTTCCATAAAAGGAGAATGTTTTAAAAATATGTCATTCTTTCTTCATTTTTTGAAAAAATATTGCATTTAAATAATTTTTTCTTGTAAAACTATCCTAAAAACAATTTTTTATGTATATTTTAATTCAGGTGATATTAAATATAAATAAAAAGAAAAGAATTCATTTATTTGCTCTTTAAAAACCACATTCCGAACGTAATTGGATACCTTAAGTACTATGTACTTAGGGATCGCTATATATATATATTTAACAGTTATTCCTAATTGTAAGAAGAAAGAACCGTATACTTTTCAGCATCTTTTTTTCTGTATTGCTGCTTTTTTTATTTCAACTTATTTTTTCTCTCATAATTTTATTTTATACACTCAAAATTTTTTTAGTTTTCACAATATAAACCCACAAAAAACTATGTTCTATACTCCGATACGGTTTAGAATAGAATTCATGACTGAAATCTAAATATTAAAGCTATTCAGCCGAATTTTTTTTTTTTTTAATATTGCTTCGTTTTTTAAAAAACAAAATTTATGAGCAATTTTTATTAAAAAAAAATGCTGTTTAACATAAATCGATTTTTGTTAATTACAGAAAAGGTTTTTATTATTCAAATTAATTTAAAGATGTGAAAAAATGTGTTTTCAAAACATGTCTTGCGTTTTCAATATTTATAATACTCATTTTATCTCTTCCATTCACTCAAATCCTGAGCAAATATTGAGTGCATAACAAGATTAACCTCAGAAAGATCATTAAGATAATCAGATTCATTCCGTGCTTACATAACATTGGTTTTGTGATCGTTCCGGTGGACTTTTAAGTAGAAAGAACAGGTGACAAAATAGGTGTTAGAGAATAACAAGATATTTCCTAGTAAAATAAGAATGAAATCATATGACACAGGATTTTTTTAAAGGATATTTTAATTCTTAACGCCGTTAAATTTGTAAACGATATCTGCGTAAGTTTTTGACCCCTAACCTTGCATACAAATACTATGTTATTAACTCAGCGTTTCTCAAACTGGGGGGGGGCGCGTCCTAGAAGGCATAATAACTCTACGGGGGGGGGGAGCATGTCGAAAATAAAGGGTTATTTAAAAATTATTAATTTACTGAAAGAAAGCAAAAAAAAAAAAAAAATACATTTTGAACTATGAAGAGTAACGTAATACTTAGCCTATAACTTAAAATACTTATTACTGTGGCGGTCTCCACCAAAGAACCCATTTCCTGTTATGGAACTCGTAACGTCTCAATGGTCATGGAGTTTCGCGTGGGAAAATATCCAAGACCAGACACTACGACGCTTATGTTCTAAAGCAAGTCAACCTTTCACCTCCCCTTATCCAGCAGACAGAGAGGTGACCAGCGCAGTCCCCACGCTAATCTCCAGTAAGTCCACCGCGTGAGGGGTGACTAGGACCAATAGACGAATAGTAATCCCAACCATGTCAAAATTGAAGGTATTCTGCATTACGTGAGGCTTGGAAGGGCATGACATATTCGATCTTTGAAGAGACACCAAAAGGGGAAACCCGGAGATTCTCGATAGGCTAAGAAGTTTCACAAACGCTAGAGAGACACTTCATTCATAAGCTTCAATACTGTTCGACGTCCCAGTCCACTCCAACGGACGCTCTCAACCATCGACTTCCAGATTCACTTGGACTCCCTCACACTTATAGTGTCCTATCAAGGTTCTTGTCAAAGACCATGCCAATGTCGTACCAACGCAGCCTTTTACAGGAGTGTTTCGGCCTTAACAGTGACCTCAACAACGCTACAACTTAGCAGCCCCATAGCATTACTTAAATGTAATACAATAGAGCGTCGTTTATCCGAATCAATCGGGACCGGACACCGTTCGGATATCTGAAAACCGAATGCGATCCATGCAGTATTGGACACTATACAAATATTGAAAGTCATCACATGCGGGAAACGTGCTTGAAGAGAAAGCAAAATAGGTGCAAAATGTCGCAATTTTACCTTGATTGAGGAAAATAATCACTTATTTTTCACTGTACCATTGTACACGTTCCTTTTTTTCACTACAAAGTCTCTGATTCTCTTGAGCAGCAGTAATTGAGTAGGACAGCACTCTGATTGTTGTTCGTACCACTTCATAGCTGTCTCTAGCGCAGAAACGCGTCAGCATTTGATGGACCCTTGCTACTTTCGTTGTTGTTGTCCTCATCTTCATCCGTTTCATCATCGATAGGGTCGGATTCTTCTTGCACGGAAGTCACTATCTCGCCTTTAATTAGCATTTGAAATCCCCAGTCTTCTGCATCGCATGCCATCCAGGTTTCTACATCAGCAAAATAGCTCGTATACACCCCTCATGAAAAACGACAAATCTGCAAGAAAAAACTAAACCAAATATCCCTCATCTTGGGTTTTCCCGTCACTTTTAGCCTCACACGAAACAACTATTGAGCAACGCACTGTTCGAAAACGTATCCGGACTTTGGTTTGGATATTTGACGCTTCGGATAAACGACGTTCTACTGTATATACAAAATTTATTACGTATATAATGATAATTTGTACAGTTTTTAATCAAGGCCGTAGTGTAGTCTTAGCGTCCAAGTACATTATTATAGCATTTGATAATTTGTCATTGTATGGGGGGGGGGGAGTGATGAAAATTCTAAGTGAAAATTGAGTCGCCAATATTAACAGTTTGAGAAACACTGTATGAAGGTATCCTACTCCTTGAGGCAAATTTTTTTAAAAAATGGAGATATGGGGATTTTTTGTTGTTGTTGTTTTTAGATCTGTTTAGTACATTTCAAGAAAAATATGCTAAAATTAAGAAGAGTAAAAGAAATTATTATTACTAAAATGGGAAAAAATATGGGTAAAAATTGACAAAAAATAACATAAACGAAGTACATTCTGTACCAAAAGTTTATGAACAAATTTTCAATTCAGATGTGTTGCTATGTTATTCATTTTTGAAATGAACTTCTGGATAAGAGATATTTTAATTTTTACAAAAACTAGAGCCCTTTAACTTAGTAATTACATAAAATTACTTAAGAGAAAGCAGTGATTTTATTAACATAAGGGACTGTAAATTTTGTCATAAAACAGTGATTGATAAATCTGAAGATTAAAACACATATACTTACTATTATGCAGAACACACATAAAAAATTTCAGTTAATTATTTTCAAAATTTTTTGAGCAATCGCTGGCCCCGTCTGAGCATTTTAAAAGAACACATTTCGAGTGAAACACGTTTTAAAGTATAACATAGCTTGCTTAAAGTAATGGAATCTGCGTACTAAAGCAGTTGTAGTTTTTGTTCTTGCGAACGGAAAATAATAAACTTGGTCTTTTTAAAGTTAATAAGATGGCCTATAAAATAAAAGCATTAAAAAATTATCAATTTTTGGCAAAATTGTCAATTTTAGGGTAATTGAATACCTTAACGCCTTAAGTGGTCTCAATTTTTTTGATCAAAATGTTCCAAAAATGTTGCATATGACTAAACATAATGCTTAACAGAATGAAAAAAGGGAAAACTTCATTTCAAATTTAAATTTTAAAGTTTTCACATTATTTTTTTATTTTATAAGTAGTTGAAATACCCGTTCTTCGCACGGGTTAAGTTTTAAAATAAATAAAATTCAGCTTATTTTGCAAACATAATATATTTTAAAGAGGGTAGAGCCATTGCAGAGCAGTGTATCCAAAAGTTAAAAATAATTTTTTAATGAGTGTTCACATTGCAATTTGGCTTCACAGTAAAGAATGATTTCAGAAAAACATTTATGTGAATGCAAGAGAGAAAATTAACATGCTAAAAAGGTAAATAGAAATGAAAGAATAAAAGTATAAATAAAAATTATAACAGAAAAGTAATAACAGTAGTATGTGTCTGCTATGGGAACTTGAGTGAAATAACCTGAAATAGATAAACCAAAAGAAGAAACTAATTATGTGATAGACCATTTTACTAAAATATTAAGTCATAAATAACATATACATATATTAGGAGGCCTTCAACTGTAAAAAAATTAGTACAAACTAAAATAGATAAATTAAGCTTACATTGTAATAAATCCTTAAATTAAATTTTCTGTGGCATTAAATTAATATTACAGGAAGAACGGATGTAATACTATCTAACATCTACATTACATTCAATGTAAAATTTAGATGTAGCACAATAGTAAAAATATTAAATTAGTAAGAACCAAAATAAAAAGAACGTTTTAAAACAGACTTACGTTTAAAAAAAAAACCTTAATGAACCTAATGAGAGAAATAATAAACCTAGTTGACAAAAAATTAAATTTGTAAACAATATTTTTTTGCATTATTTAATTAAAAATATTTGATATTCTGTTCCAAAGAACTAGCAAATGATTGAAATACAATGATAAATAATTATAGTGATAATTGGAATATATATATCACATATGAACAGTATCGTATGTACACAAAGAACATGATCTTCATAAAACAAATGAGAAACATATTAACAGAAGCAAAGGTAAACCATGATGCCGTGAAACGTAAACTCACATTAACATTGAATTTTACCAAAATCCAAAAAGAAATATGAGAAAATTGTATCAAGCTGCATATTTTTTCCTCAAACACTTCTGGATCACAAATGGTATAAATATATTTATATATTTGAAGATTGTCAGAAGCAAAATTGATGCATGATGCCATGTGACAAAAAAATCTGATCAACAATGATCACCACCTGATCCGTTTTCCTACAATGACGAGAATATAGTATTTGCTGATGAAGGAAGAAAAGTAATAATCCTTTTTAAGAAAATGTCACAGAAATGTACATGTATAAAATCATTGTCAGATGGAAAGTTAAACCATGATGCCACACAACAAAAACTGCATTAATTCTGAATTTTAAAGTATAAAAGAAAATTACTTTGTTGTGTATTTAATCCCATCCATAATTTCACTGAAGATCTTCTTGATGAATAAAGTTAACTGTCTTTCAATGAGAACAAAAGATGAGTATCGGTTATAAAAATTATGAGGTCAAAAAAAAGCAAAATGTAGAAAATATGCCAAAATCTGGTTAGGAACAGTTGTTGACATAAATGGAAGGTAGTTTTTTTTCAAATATTGCCAATCTGTTAATAGCAATTAGTTTAATTCAGTACTATTTTCTTTTAATTATACTGCTAGCTAGGAATTTCTATTTTATTGTGACAATAAGCAAAATTCAGAATTTGTGGATGAACAAAGAAAAGTAATACAGTTTTTTTCTAAAAGAAAGAAACTTTATAACAGATTATTATTATTTTTTGAACATAAGAATAAAAGCAGGCAAAAAGTGAAATCATTTCATTGTCTAAAAAAATCCACTGATATTTCTATTGCTGAATAAGTAATTATTATCAGTACTTGCGTATCAGCATCACCGTAACCAAATTGGCACCTTAAGAATTGCACCATTTTACGCCCAAATCTGACCGATATGTTAGAATCTTCGTTGTTTTGGTATCAAGGTGTGATTCTCGTGAAACCAATTTTGCTGTCGTGACGCTAATACACTGCTGGCCACCGTAAATGCAACACCAAGAAACACAAGAGATAGCACAGCAAAATTTATTTTGTAGATAACATGTTGACCAACTATCAAATGATTAAATTTATAGACTTCTGTGAAGTGTGGTTCCTGCCAGAATCAGTAGCAAGAGTAGCCGCCATTGTTGGAGATCACCACTGAAACACGCCTCGGCATTGATTCAAAGAGACTTTGGATGTGTTCTTGGGGTACAGCAGACCAAGCAGCTTCCCCACGTTGCCAAAATTGATCTGGTGTGGCAGCTGGGGATGCAATCTGGGTCAATCATTAAGCAACCATGGACCACATGTTTTCTATCGGCAAAAGATCCGGAGAGCGAGCTGGCCAGGGAAGCAATTCAATCTGGTGATTGATGAAGAACCTTTGGACAATGCGTGCCACGTGTGGTCGTGCATTATCCTGTTGAAATATGGTTGTGGCCAAGCCCTGAAGTTAAGGAAGGACAACTGGCTCCAACACCTTGGAGATGTAGCACTGGCTGTTTAAAGTACCGGCAATGCCTACTAGAGGACTACGAGAGTGATATCCAATACCACCCCATACCATAATACCCTGTGCAGGACCAGTGTGGTGGTGCATAACGCAGCTGTTCAGCATCCTCTTTCCACGGCGTCTCCAGACTTGAATCCGACCATCATGGTGTTGCAGACAGATGCGTGACTCGCCAGTAAAGGCAACTTCATTCCATTCTGTCACCCACATCCTTCTTTCATCGCACCATTGGCGGTGGAGACGTCTGTGGTTCTGCGTCAAGGGTAGACCAAGCAATGGACGTCTTGCGGACAGACCACTGCTGTAAACGGAGTCGAATGATACGCGCAGACACTGAATGATGCGTTACAGACTCAATGTGCTGTGCTATGGTTCGTGATGTAACTGAGCGATCCGTCACTGCCATGCGCACAATTTGCCTGTCCTCACGTGAAGTGGTGCACTGAGGTGGATGCGATCGACCACGTCGATCCGTCGTACTCTCCTGCATCCAACGGTCACATATCCGCATTACAGTTGTTTGGTTTCGTCCAACACGATTACCGATTTCCCTGAAATTTAATCCACAATCTCGGTAGGGCACTATCCTTCCTCTGTCGAACTCGGATACTTGATCAAAAGCTGATCGCTGTTTTCTACGAGACATAACTGATCTTTTTTTGAAAAAACCACACGAAAAACACAATTGTCGAACTTGAAATCGTCGAAATCTCTAAACCTTAAATAGCGCTTTGAGTTGGCGCCACAGGCTTGCGTGATGTCTGTCTGCGCTGAAATTCTAACCATTTGCATATCTCACCTTCGCTAATGCATGTTGTAAATTTCATGTTATTTGTGTACTTCCTTCAGGGTGTTGCATTTACGGTGGCCAGCAGTGTACATAAATACCTCATTATCTAAGCTTCTGTTTACAAAAAGCTTCACAAATCATATTTTGGCTTAAAAACTAACTTTTGATTCACAGTATCACAATTAATTAAAACTACAAAAAGTAAGAAAATAACAGTTCAGAAAATAAACAAATATAAAACTGAGTGACATTAAAAAAGAAAATATTGCATTAATTGAAATTAAAAAGTTATCTAAAACAAAAACAAAACAAAAAACTAAGCCCTAATTTTGTCAGAAAATCTTGAATATAAAAAATTTAAACTTAAATAAATATGAAGTAACCTTGCATTTAGTAGAAATTATACCATTAATTCAAACCGAAAAGCAACCTTAAATAAATAAGGTCTGATTTTGATGAAACTACCATAAACAACTCAGAAAAAAAGAACATGTCAGAAAATCTTATACGTAAATAAAAATTCGTATTTTTATGTAATAACATCACCGCAATCAAATTGGCACTACGCGAATCTGCTATTTCTCACCAAAATCTTACTGATATTTTTTTTTCATATAAAACATGAACAAATCTTTGTTGTTTTGATATCAAGGAGTGATTTGCATGAAGCCAATTTGGCTGTGGTGATGCTAATAGATACCTAAAATTCTAACTTAACTCACGATATGGACAATCTGATAATCCCAATTAGTTTGAATTGAGTGCTATTTTCTTTTGTTGTTGACTAAATTTTTGTACTACTTTGCTACACGGATGAAACATGTAATTAACCAATAAAGGGGAAAAAGCAATAGCCTTTTCTTAGACCAAATTGTTATACTATTAGAATGGGAGTAGGCAGATGTACCGCTAAAATGAACTCATATTCAAGCAATGATTTAGTTCCGAGATTTACTTACTTAGGGGCAGACTATCTTCTGTTGTCGGGATATTAACATCAGATGAATAGTAGCCCAAGCACAATTACTGATTGATAATAGCACGAACATTCAGGAAAGTGAGAAAAAGGAAAAGCAATCAACTAAGGTTATTCCAACCGTTTAGTTCCAAAATATGTACAAATGCTTTTGCATTGTTAACTCTTTAAAAATAACATACAATTAATAAACAGCAGGGGGGAAGCAAACATTTTTTACATACAGCATAAAAGTTTAAACAATGTAATCAGGCTTTCTTGATGCTCATAGTACAGCTAAGATTAATCAGGAGCATAAAATGAAATAGAATATTTTATTGGAAGTAAATATCTTTAAAAGTGGCCAGCACAATAAAAATAGTAGCTTTAAAATCATTAGACCTTGCAAGATGGTTAGTTGTTCTATTGCGCAATCAACATGCATTATTACAAACCATAAAAGTATATAAGAAGTAATCAAACAAAAATTACACAGATACATAAATTAAATGCGGTGGCTAAGCTTTAGTATCACCCACTCACGTTGGCGGGCTGCAACCCATCTGATGTTGATATCACGACACATAAATTTGTCGGCGCCATAGTTAAGCTTAGAACTAAATCATCACCTGAATATCAGTACACTTTAATGGTACATCTTGCCCGCTTCCATCCGTATAGAATGACCGTTTAGTCTGAAAAAGTTGTTCTAAAAATCTTTGTTGTTCTAAAAATTAAGTTGTTCTTTGTTTGAAATTACGGAAAAGGATAAAATAAGTTCAATAACACAATTCACGTTGTACATAGAAAAGCTACTGTAATCAAATTGGTATTGCTAAAATCAAAAAATGAAGTTTAGAAAAAAAAAACATTTTTTACGACGATTTTTTCGAAAAACAAATGTAATTCCACAACAAAGAGTTTAAAAAACGAATAAATACAATCATAAATAAATATATTTACAATAAAATGTGCTGAAATATCCACCTAAAAACTGCTCGAAACATTTATTTTCGCAAAGTTAAGACTTGACACGTCTGATGACGTCATACCTCCATTTATCTAAAAAGTCCCTTAAAAATTGAATTTAAAAAAAAAATCTAAAGCGAATTTCGAAAAAAACTCTTCGAGGTTAATAGCTTAACGACCTATAGCTTCTACGTGCTAAGTTTCATACTCCTGGGTTGCTTAATTTCGCCGAAAAAAACAGCTAAAACACGCCAACTCTTTCTTTTATTAGTATAGATTGTGTAACACACACAAATACCCCTAAATGTTTTTTTTATAAGTACACACTGAATGCTATCAAGAGCATTAAAATCTATGCATTTCCTTTTTTAAAACCAGATTTAAAGTTCAAATTTTGACCTAAACTTTTCCATAAGAGTAAATTTAAAACTAAGAGAATACCTGCCAATATAAGAAAATAAATTAAGTTTCAATATTTCCAATAAATTATAAAATAACATGAAATAATTTTAGAATTATAAAGAAGGTAACGTAAAAAAATTGCTCCTTTTTTTAGAACCTTATTATGTTAAAAAAAATGTATGAAAAGAGACACTGTCTAAAATCCATGAATGATTTCAGTTGAATCAATATCTTCAAAATTAGTTTTTTTAAAGGTTAAGAAGAGGTAATCGAGATAAAAAATTTTGGGCTAACTCCAACTTTTCATCGACAACTTTAAAACAGGTAAGAATATCCGTTATTTTTCTAATTTCTAATTCTAAAAATTTTCTTCATTGCGTGCATGCATATCTTCAGCAACGATTTTTTCCATTCTGATAAAAATAACTCAATTAGTAGAAGGGTAGGTACTTATTGATCAAATTGCTTAAGCTGTTGGATAAATAAATTACTATTCGATTAACTTTGGCCATAATACTAATATACGTATTTTTTGTGAATAATATTTTCTTATAGAAATATAATTATTCAAGATTTGAATCATGTACTCTCGGAAAAAGGATTTCGATGTTTGATCAAAATTAACGCTGCAGATTATCAAATACTCGTTTAAGATAAGAATTAAAGCATGTGAATAATCTTCCAAAAATTTCCGAATAAATCATTTGTAGGAAAAACATCTCTAGTATTTAAACCGAGAAAAATCATATATTTTTTAAAGCTGAGGGCTTCTTACTTCATCGGAGCTACTTCACAAATTTTTGTATGGTATGTTGGACATTTTTTTTGTTTATTACTATTTATTTAATATTTAGAAATTAGAAGAAAGTGTATTTATATATGTAAAAAATTAACAAAAATTTGTATAGATTCTCTCAAGCTAAACTTTAAAATATGTAGTTTCAAAATATTTTTTGAAATGATTGTAAGTTTAATATAATTATCCTTGCAAGCAATATTTCGAAATAGATTTCTAATTTGATAGAATGTGGTATATATTTTACGCGAATATACAGATTAAATTTAATAAACGTCTTTTTTATATTAAAATTACCAATAAGTCTAATTTTAGTAGTTCTCATTTGAGGTAGCAAAATTTATAATTCGGGTCATAGATCATAAATATCTAAGAAACTTCCCCTTTTTTTGTATTAAATTTTTAAAAATGAATAACTATCAAAAACATTTTAAGTGAAATATCTTTCATATTTAATTTCAAATGCAGTTTCTTTATAGACATTTATTATGTGTATAAAGTGTGACACATATATTATGTGTTTTCTTTAATTTCTCTTTTAAAAGGATTTAACGATCCAACTTGATTCATAAATTTCTTTTTAAACAGTTTAAGCATTTCAAAAAATTTCGAACTTCTAAAAATTCCTTAGGTATGGGGGCGTGTAACTCGGTTTTCAGAAATCTTAATAATATACTATGATCTATATGGGAAAAAATAATATAGAAATTAAATAGTTTATAACTATAATATTTTTATAACTAAAAATAACATGTTTGAAGATTTAGTTTTGAATTCGTAATTGACTGAATTCTTTATTTTTAAAATAATTTATTTCAAGTTTAAATTTTGATACAAAACAAACTTTACTCTGAAATCACGCTTGATTGAAATAACTAACGTCTGCCAATTACCATTAAACACATAAGAAAAATTTACCGAGTTTCTGGGAGACATTTTGCTTAGTGCCTTTATTTTACAAAATCCCTCTAATAATTTGGCAAAAGTTAAAATTAATTGAAATTAATTTCCCTATGTTGTATAAAAACAGTCCAAGTAAGTATTCGTATCCATTTCTGTATAATTTGAGTATCAAATACGAAAGCAATGCATGAAACATAAGAAATATTATAAAAGTTTTATTGATTAGAGGTACACGTGACTTCAGTAATGATTTAAATAAATCCTTAATGTGAAATAAGAAAATTAAATTATCCTTGAATTATTAAAATTATGAGACACTTAACAATAACTTAATTTAATTATAAGCGAAGTTCATATTTTTTCGTTTTTTTTTTTTTTTTTTGAAGGAATCCGTTTTAAGCTTAAAGTAAATCATTCTTTTAAATGTATATAAGTTAGAAAAATTTTTTAACTTCAAGAACATTCAAAAAATAAAATTTTTGAGTCATAAATTCATGGATCGAATCAAAATCCACACCTAATTGAATGAACTTTTACATTTGATTTTGTGTGTGTGTGTGTGTGGAGTCTGAAATGCATTGCAATCTAGATGACAGAATAGCAAACGATATTTTTTATACATTTTTTTGTGTTTATTTATAAACATTTATTGCTATTCTAGTCATTTCAAATCATTTTTGATTCTTTTTTATCAAGATTTTAAAGATTATTAACTCACATTCATTGTATTATTTATAAAGTTTTTAAAATTTATTACTGCCGGGACTTGATAATTGAAATGTATCAAAATAAATGGCTAAAAATGGCAGTAAACGTTCAAAATGCTTAATTTCAAAGAATATATTCCTTGGAAATGCTTAATTCCAGGTTGTTAGAAGGATGATACATTTTTTAAAAAAAAGAGAAACAACAAAAGTAAAAATAAGCGAGTTGGAAAGTTAATCAAATTAAGTTTTTTTCCAAATAATCTTGCTTTTAAAAAGTTCTGTATCAAAAATAGACATGAACTAAAATATTTGTAATTAAGTATAAGATTGCTTTGGAAATATTGATAAGTTTTCCATAAATTTTTAAAAAATAACAAAATGATTATAAGAAAAGGAATTAGTTACTTTCTATATTTATTCCTTTCTCTTATCATTTTTGTTGATATAGCGTTACAGTCAAAAATATCTGGAATGTTTCTTTTAAAATAAATGTATAACTCACAAATGTATTACTCATGAATATCGCATTCGAACTTTACCAAATAATTTTACAACTTATGTAAAGGTGCGGTAATACACATGGTTTTCTTATATTTCTCTTTATGGTCTAAATAATAATTAATAATGATTAATTTTCATAATAATAAATTAATAAGAAAAAATGGTACTTACGTACTATCGAAACAATGTCAACGTTCAAGATAACTCGCCAAGTTAACCCCGATTTTGAATGTGTCGTACGCGCTGAATTGGCAACCATGTGCTTTCTTTCATATAATGTCGCCAATATGGTTGAGATAACACGTAAGAACTGAAAAAACTTTTCATTCCAAATTGTTCATTCAATTTCAACAAGTCAGGTGTAAATGAGCAAATATCATGCATTCAATTTTGTTTTAGTATACTTTTAATACAGAAACAGCTCAACAATCAAGATTGAATAACTTTTGTAAGGTGAAGAAAAACGAGAAAAAAATAATAATAACATTAAAGTCGTTCAAAATTTAAAGCAATATTTGATTATTTTCTTTTATTATCATGGTAATGCCCATTATAAATTTCTACCTAATATGTGGCCTGATAGTTAAGAGTTATTTTTATTTGAGAATTTTGGACCGTTTGTGTGAAGAAAATCATCGAAAAGGCTTAATTGTGGCGAAATAATAACGTTTGCATCAAAGAAATGCGCCTTCTCAACACTCTAGTATTGTTCTTTATTTTTTGAAAGAGCATTGTACAAAAATATAGCCACATTCTTGTGATATGGCAGCATGTGACTTGTTCCATGGTTAAAACTTTTTTGAGGTCACCCTTTTGAGTCCATTGATGCAGTAAAAGAAAATTCGATACGAACCTTGAAGGAATTTTACAAAAAAAACAATTTTAGGGCATGTTTCGAAGATTGAAAAAACGTTGGCAGAAAGGCATCGATATATGTAGGAGATTACTTTGATAGGTATATAATAAGTTTTGACAAATAAATTCAAACTTTTTGTTTTATGGCAACATGCCGAGAACTTTTTACTCTCGTCGTAGTATATTTTGAATATTTCCATGAAATTCATAATGACAAACCTTGAAATCAATACAATAAAAAACAAAATCATAAAAAAAATTCAATGGATGTTAAAAACATGGAAAAATTTGGTAGGCAAAGAATAAATTACAGTCCATAAAAATAAAAGAAGAAATGAAAAATCAAGTGAAAGTTTGAATTAAAATACACACAACTATTTAAATTCATTAACACATCAGGAAATTTAAGTTTGGAGATAAACTCAGAATGATATATTTCCTCTTCAAAATAATCCCATTCTTTTTTTTTGTTCTGATTATAAATGGTGACCCCCATTACAATTGTATTTATAACTTAATATTACCTGACTTACTCTCCCAGTGCAGGAGTTTCGGCAGGGAAACTATGACGAGTAAGTATCTAGAAATATGGGGTATGTGAGATAAATTCTAAGCTGGTAGCTCAAATATATGTAACATTTACAAGAAAAATAATTTATAAAAATTGTTTTTTCCGCAAAACACTTGCTTCATTGCTAAAACTAGAAAATTTTAGTTTATTCTTAAAAATCCACAAAAACATGTAGTTTTTAAGTCTAATTTCAAATTCTGTTAAGCATAAAATTCTCTGAATACATTTTCATAATTATTTGGAAATTCAATTCTATAGATTATTTGATAGAAAATTGATTTTAATGAATTATTTAATAACCCGCCTTTTAATTTTTAATAAGAATATATTGCGAAAAATAATGAATTATAATAATTTTCACTACAAGGTAAACGTATCCGACTACGTTTGGTGAACTTTTTTTTAAAAACTGCAAAATGTTACAATTTTATTGCATTATAAGATTCATATTTCTTAATAATAAACAAAATTTAAGTTAAAGTTAAATATTGGAACATACTTTTTAATATATTTAAAATTTTTAAAGAAATTTTAATAAAATTTTAATATTTTTTCAAACATTCCTACTTTGTAAAAAATCTACATATTTAAATGTTTTTTACTGCAATATACTCCTTGACTATCTAGCTAGAGAATGACCTAAAATATTTAAGTTTTTTAATTTGAGTCAAAAGTTACAATGAATCGAACTTACTAATATCACGTTCCGACAAATTTTTTCTGATTCTTAATAAAATTATGAGCAATAATAATACTAATTATTATTATTTTACTAAGATTTTAGGTCATTCTCTAGAATATATATTCAAAAACACTTGTACAAAGTTTTACTTATGTACCTTCATTATATTTTCAGATATGATGTTTGAAGTTATGACATTTTATAAAAAAAAACAGTTTTGAGAAAAACACATTTAAAGAATTTAAAAAGACATAACTATTTCAAAAATATATAAAATTACTTAAAAGTCCCCAGATTTAGAAGTGACACCTTCATTTTTCTCAGAACTCAAAATTTTTCTCTTTTTAATTGCTCGAATTTTTTTCCTGGTTATTTTTGTACCAGGCAAAGAGTGTCGTTTTGAGTCCTCGATACGAGTTTTATCGACTGCTTCATAGCCTCGTATAGTGTAGAACCCAATTTCTATGTCTAGGGCCTCTAACACTGACAATAGCCCCGTAAAACCTTTGTTAAAGTTTATTATTGCTTTATGAGATCCCAAAGAAAATGTTTGTTATTCTACAAATATCTCTTTTGGAATAACGTTCCATAGACATCCGTTAAATGCCTCATTTGCATTCTGGGTCTTCCTGTGAAGGCATTTCATCAAAAGGTTTTGATCACATAGCTGAAGATAAGTGGGTTTTATTTTGTTTATTATATTCTTGGGAAGAGACCAGCATGTTTGTCTGAAAACACTTTACCAGCAGATTGTGCTCGCTGGTAGGCACACCAGCTATCGGATCCCACTGGACACTGGCCATGCATGGGATTGCTTTTACTGGAGCAACAATGATAAAAGGCAGCAATCACAGCCCTTTGCATTTCTTCCAAATCACCAATGTTGCTCCTAATTGCAATCCCATAGTAATTTTGAATTTTGTCAATCATCGTGTCGGAAAGTTTTCCCTTACCCCCAAGTCCTTTTTCCTTAGTTTTTAAGGTTCTCAATTTGCTGCCCACTCTCTTTTGAATGTGGACAATACACTCGTATTTTGTGACACTGTCAATTGCGTAAATATCTTTGACAGTTAAATGACTCTTTGAATCACCGTCACCATAAAATTCCACGTATTGAAGTTTCCTGGTTTCACGGGAACGCTCGAACAATCTATATGCCCCGACAGACTCCATGCTTCCAGCTGAACCCTGATGATTGCACGAGCATTGGTTTTCGCTGACACGTTTACATTTTCCTGAAAAACCCTTTGATCTATTACAAATTCTGCACCACCTCGACATTACTTCTACATCTAGAACTTTGCCTGTGTCAATTGATAGAACTGCGACACAACCATTCAACGACGAATGGCCTCGTCTTTGCCATGTACCATCAACTGAAACGCCACAGTCCGCAACATCTGCAGTGTTTTTCAGTTTTCGAACTTCATCAGCAGCTTTAGTCATAACATTTTTTGATACGACAGAAGCAACATTCAATAATTTTTTTTCACATGACCTGTATGCAGCTTTTGATAGTGAAGGCATGTTTAAGCTAGCACACAGTTTCTTTGAAGAGGAATGGCCCCTTCCAATTATCCTCATTCCCCACACAAATTGCAAATTTATGTTGTTCATTTTATTTGTTTTTCTTGTTGTTTGAAAAGCATGAACAAACATACAATTTTTGCACTTTAAAGTCATACCTGAAGATAAGCCAAAAATCGAATCTTCTGTCAACTGAAGATTCACAGTCAAACAGGAGGGACAACATAAGCAATTGAAGAAAGACACTTCGAAGTATTTTCACATCAAAGATTCGATGTCCTGACATTTTATCATCTTTAGATGCAATATTTTCTGTAGAGACAGATGTAGAACTCAATTTCTGCTCACTAACAGTTGTTACATCCAATGGTTTGTTTCGTTCGGTGTAACGATTGCCAGTAAATTTTCGTTTTTGTGAACGAGATTTATTCTTTTGATTTCCCATCTTAAATAAAAAAGCAGATTATTTTACGTAGTGTTAAAATATTATAAATGTTAAAATAAGTGAGCAAACCAGAAATAATTTCAGCAAAATGATTCGACAAAGCCACAGCAAAAACGTAAACAAACAATACTTTCAAATGAAAACAGAATGATCGTTGCCACTTTCCTTAAACCAAATTCAATATTAAAATGATGGGGCTAAAAGATAGATGATTCTGCAAGTAAAATTATTTAATTTCAGATGAAAAATTGCATAAAAATACACTAAATACGAATGCTGAATAGGACTTCCGGTTTCGAAATTGCAACTTCCGGTTGTTTTTGATGAATGTGACTTGTTTTAAAATTGCTATAACTTTTTTCTAATTATCGTACAAACAAAACAAAAACAGTTTTAGTTAGCAAAACGTTTGAATTTTAATTTTCAGCAAAAAAATAAAAATCGTATTTTTCATCAAAATTGACGTTTTTAACGTAGTCGTTTTGCGAAATATAACGAATTATAATAATTTTCACTACAAGGTAAACTTCTAATATTTCCTTCTATATTTCACTTAAAACTTGATTTTGAATACAAGTAGACAAAAACTGAAGAGAGAGTTTTTCATCATATATTTCTTTTATATTTATATAGGTAAGTTCATTTTCATTTTTACTTTTTTTTTAAGTTTTAGGCTTACAGTCCATAGAAAAAATCAACAGAGATGAAGTTATTTGTCTGTTTAATTTTGTTGATGTGCATTGTGGCATGCTTCCCGCTCAAGGACAAGACAGTTGATACTCCATTAGGCCCTATAAAAGGAACTACTACTTATGATAATCAACACCCCGTGCAAACATTCTTAGGCGTACCATTTGCAAAACCTCCTCTAGGAGACTTGCGTTTTAAGAAGCCTCAGCCTCTGGAGCCATGGACTGACCCCCTCCAGGCCGATAAACAACCCCCAGCTTGTGTTCAATACACCCCATATCCTTTCCCTTGGTATGATTCTCAACCTGGCAAAAGTGAAGATTGCCTGTATTTAAATATATGGGCTCCCGCTAATGCCAAAAAAGGCAGTAAATTACCAGTTTTGTTTTGGATTTTCGGGGGAGGATTCACCTTTGGATCAAACAGAATGGATGTGTATAATGCACAAGCATTGGCTCGTCGTGGGAAAATGATAGTAGTGACTATCAATTATCGTTTGGGTGTGTTTGGCTTCCTCACCTCTGGAACAGACGAGGCTCCAGGGAATTTGGGTAAGTAGAAATTTTTAGAGCTTCTATTACTGTACTGTTATATCAATCCTAAGTCGTCGTTCTGGGGCTTTCAGGTATTTTCAGCTTCATACAGTTCTTTATATAACACAAGGGAGACAGAAGGAAAAAAAACTATGAGATCTCCTAACTTTATTTTTTTTAAAAATATATTTCTGTTTGAATCAAATGGTAACAATGCCCTTGTTTTATATTAAATAATGAATCTAAATTTAATAAATAAAAAATTTCCATTGCCAAGATAGTCATACTTCGCAAAAGGATAAATTCATTTTTTTTACGCTTTTGCGAAACGCATGATAATGCTTGTGAATTTCAGTACTCTTTTTCACCAAGTCGTGATTTGTAAAGTCCATCAGTACTGAGGTATGTCTTATAGAAAAAAAATGTTTTACATCACCAGAAATTGGGCAAAATGATAGGGTTTTGCTTTGAATATCGCAAACAAAAAAAATTTAATATGCGTATTTCTAAGGAAATTCGATATTTATTATCTGAAGAAAGAGATAGAACAATTAAAAATATTTTACTATTTCACAGTTTCCATTTTTATGTCATTATTACTGTACTGATATAATAAGTCAAACTTATTTTTCCCTGCAGTACTGTTAAAAAATAATCAGTATTTACAATAAAAACTTCAAGAACTCGAAGATCAATCTTTTTAACAATTACACGTATTTGTACCATACAGTTGTAACATATTTTTTTCTCTTATTAAGTGCAAACATATTTCATTACAAACCGATTTAACCAAAAGCTGTTAAGAGAGATCCGAAAAGTTTTCTTTAAAGAAAAATGGTTTATATTTTAATTTAAAAATTCTCATTAAATACTTGCGCCACCAGATTTGGGTAAAAACCTTCGATAGTCATTTTCTGTTGTGTTTAGCAGGCAAGCAATAATACTATACATTTTTCTAAGGCAATTGCATTCTTAGACAACTGCAACTGAGGAGAAAAACAAATATAAAGTAAGAAAAATATAAAGTAAAGTTTCACTTGAAGTGGTGGCTCGCATCCGGAGGACAGAACTTGGTACCTTCGGTTCCTTAAGCACGTAACATGCCACTAGACCAAAACGATCAATTTTCTCCGGGCGCTGTTACTGGCTTATATATTTCTAAAAGCAGTGTGTAACGACACACTGCTTTTAGAAATATACAGTATAATAAGAAAGATAGAAACTGTTTTAAAAACCTACAACATAGAATAAAAAGTAATGATAAAATTCTTTTAAAATATACAGTATACTTATCTACATGTTTCAAATTATTAAAATTCTGATAGCATAAAATATTGTTTTATATTAAATACACTAAGGGATATTGTACCATAAATAAAATTAGTTCTTTTGAAATGACGCAAGCTATAAGTTTGTAAAAGACATACAAGCTTACGAGTAACTTTCACCATCTGACCATTATTCTAAATATCTGTCCAATAGTGCATTGAATTATATCGTCAATACTTTCATCAAAACTTGATTGTCTGTTTTTGGTATTGCTCCGGATGCGAGCTATTGGCTAGGAATATCATAGTCTGATCAGTAGTTAGTTAGCGAAGAATGACACCTGACCTAGCATTTCCCTTTCTTAACTCCTCCACAATTAAACCGAGAAAACTCTAATCTCCCTACACGATGTTCTTTGGAAGAATAAAATTCGATTCTTTGATTACGAGTTTATTAGCTTGCACAAACTAGTCTACTACAGTTATAATAAAAAATCCTATCTAAAAAGTACTCCTTTAGTGATATTTTCTAATTATTGGAAATTATAAAACGATTATCAGTTACATTTATACAATTGACTGATAACTTCGAAAACAGAATTTATATTTCTAACCATATGCAAAAGAAATCTATTCGTTATTAATATAAAAAAGTTCTTTCAATACCTCTAACAATATATAAAATTAGCTAGTATACCCGCTCTTCGCATGGGTGAATTGAAAAATTAAACAATACAGATTAAAGGATTAGGAAGTTTGTAATGGGTTGATTCTATATGAATTGCAAATCAAGCACAAAAAAAAGCTTTTTGCATATTTCAGCTGAACAAAAAATCATGTTTGCTAAAATTTAAGTCTGTAGGTCTAATAGCTGATAAAAAGGATTTTTTATTTATTTATAACGCCCCCATAACTCCCTTGTGAGTCAAATTTCGGAAACACCTTCCTAAGCTGATCTCTGCACAGCAAAAGTAACACATTGTTACAGATTCTGTGTAATGAATGCTTAAAATAGTATGAATAATTTATATCTGGATGTTTAACACGTTAATATTACTTTCTGTTATATTTATTTTATGTTAAAATTGTAATATTCGCAAGCAACACCGTTCTTTATGCTATAATGGCAATTCAATGAAAATACAGCGAAATGTTGGAGATAGAGCCAAGTTGACATCATTTTTGGCAACCAAGTTGGCAACTTGGCGATTGACTGATCGGTGCAGAAGTTGATTTGCTGTTGCGCCACCTGGTGGGAAGCTGCAACAAAGAGGAAGCACAAAAACCTTCTGCAGAAAAATACATATACATGCCAATTTTCATAGTGATCGGTTTAACGGTGTTGAAGTGTTTGTGAAGCGATTTCTTATATACAAACATCCATTTATATATATATAATAAAAAAAAAAAAAAAAAAAAAAAAAAAAAAAAAAAAAAAAAAAAAGAAAAATAGATAAAAAAAAAAAAAAAAAAAAAAAAAAAAAAAAAAAAAAAAGATAGATAGATAGATAAAATAGATATATATAGATAGATAGATAGATAGATAGATAGAGATGAGATAGATGAGATAGATAGATAGATAGATAGATAAATGAAACTATTCGTGGACAATATGAAAAGGTCTTTTCTAAAGCGAAAATGATTAAATTAAAAGAAATATGATATCAAACTGACCAATATTAATAAATTAATTTTTTTATCAAGTTGGTAGAATTTTTTTTTACAAATACACTTTTGTAGTCTTTATATTTATCGCAAATCTACTGCTACTCGCTAGGAGCTCATTGTACATGGCTATACAACAACGGAAATAACACACATGATCCATATCATCTTTTAAAAATCTTAATGCATTGTTCTATGCAATTAAATTACTGATTTTTAAAAAAAATAAGATATGTGAGTGGTCATATGTTCCTATATAAACATGATTTATTTGAAATTCTCATCATTTTTAACATTTTTATATGAACAGAAAAATAATGTAAATCGTTACATAAAATCAATTCTACAAATTTTGTCTGAATGTCTGCTAATTATCGAATTTAGTCAAATTTTATTCTTTAATGTTGTGTAATCGAATGCCTTAGATTGACAATTTCTCATTCGTTATAAATCCATTATAAATGTAGAAACAATTTTACGTGTGTTATATTTCATCCTTAGGTATGTACGATATGGTAATGGCGCTTCAATGGGTGAATGACAACATCGAGTACTTTGGTGGTGACAAGAATCTGATCACTCTTGATGGTCAAAGTGCAGGATCAATAGCCATTAGTCTCCTCTGTGTGTCGCCCATGACCAAAGGTCTATTCAGCAGAGCTATCCTTGAAAGCGGGACAGCCATCTTCTTGACGGACAACCAGTTACAACCTAATTTAAAACTCAGTCAACGCCTTGCAAAAGCGGTTGGATGCGCGTCAGATGACAACACAATTGAAGACGATCCGGAAACTGTTGTTGGTTGTCTGCGAGGTAAATATAAGCAAGACTAAAATCTCTCATCTTATACTCGCTCAAAGTGTTTTTCTAAATAAATTTATTTGCAAAACTCCTCATGCTCCACATTGCATAACATGAGGCTTACAGAAGTGGTAACAACATTATAAAATAATAATAAAAAAACATAATTAAGAAAAAAACATAAAAGAGACAAATCTAAATAAAAGGAAGGGAAGAGATACACAAATATAAAGAAAGGAAGGTATCTATAAAATTTAAAAAATCTATACAGTAAACAAATTTTCTCAAGACATTAAGGCTTTCAGAAAAATTGACCAACAAAGACACAATGGGTGGTTAGGAAATACTTAAGCGTTTCAAATCCTTTTTAAACAATACAAAACTCTCTTTTACAACAATATAGATTACACTGCAACAAGACATGTTCCGCGGTTTCAGCGTCCAGACCACAAGAACAAATATCATTACCAATTAAGTTAAACCTAGATATATAACTCTTGTAATTACCATGTCCTGTTAGAATCTGGGATAACTTAAAATCAGTAACAAATTTCTTACATTTTAGGCGTAGATAAAAATGGTCGGAAAAAACTTTTTAGTCCACAAAGCTTTAGATGAGGCCAAGAATTTGGAGTTCCAGTCGGAAACAGTTCTTTCCCAAGCTAAATGCTTCCATTGCAGCAATTTTAATTTTTTCATTATCATTTAAGCATCTTTTTTCATAACAAATGAATTAACAAGAACCAGAAGTTTATATTCACATGCATAAATCAAACATCCAAGCAGCATAAAGTGTATGTTAAGGTATCCGACTACTCTAAAATTGTGAGATTTGTCAGAAATTGACAAATGTTTTATGACTTTATTTTATAGGCCATCTTATTATCTTTACAAAAATATCAAGTTGATTATTTTCCGCGTTCACTAGAACAAAAACTACAAGTGTTTTAATCTAAGCAGAGCCTCTACTTTAAGCAAGATGTTATACTTTAAAAACGCGTTATTCTCGAAAAGTGTTTTTTTTTAAAAAATACTCAAACAGTTTTAAAAATAATCAGCTGAAATTTTTTTTCCATATTCTGTATAATAGTAGAAGTATTTTGACCTTCAGATTTATCAATCACTGTTTTATTACAAAATTTACAGTCCCTTATGAGAATATGATCATTGTTTTTTAAGCAATTTCATATAATAGCTAAGATCAAGTGCTCTAGGTTTTGTAAAAATTAAAATATCTCTTATCCTGAAGGTCATTTCAAAAATGAATAACATAGCAAAACATCAGAATTGAAAAATTGAAAATATTTTCCTAAACTTTTGGTACAGAATGGGCCGTGTTTATGTTATTTTTTGTACATTTTTACCCATTTTTTCCCCATTTTAGTAATAATAATTTCTTTTTCTATTCTTAATTTTAGCTCATTTTTCTCAAAATGTACTAAACAAATCTAAAAACAACAAAAAAATCTCCAAATCTCCATTCTTTAAAAAAAAAATTGTCACAAGTAGTCGGATACTTAAATATCTATATTATAGTGACATTGACTCATCAATAATAATGGATAACAAAATTTTGGCAGTTTATTGTTTGGGATTATGTGATTAAACAAAAAATTAATGCAATATCTTCTAGAGAGTAATAATTAATACTAACTAACAATACTTTGAGCCATCAGGTAATCCGCTTTCCTTGATTTACTCGTGAAAAATATTTCAAAATTTAACAATAACGCATTTATTTATATCAAGTATAGTACAAAAGAAGCAGGGGCGTGGCTACTGCCGTATCAATGATAAGGGGCCCCTAAGCTACAGGGGCCCAACTTGTGTAACTGCAGTCCCACTATCAGGTGCTTTCATAGCAAAAATAGAGCCCCGAAGGAGAACGACCCATTCAGTACTACCTACGCCAGTGAAAATTTAACTGCAGTATATGTTGAACATACTTTCATACTTTCTAAAGTAGCTGTTTCATCTAATTATTTAAGAAAAATCTAATTTTTTTCTTTGGGTAAGAAAAATCTATTATTGAATCATGCCCTACATCAGAACAAAAACCATTAAGAAATCCCAAAAGTAAAAATAAAATATGTAGAAAATTTAAATAAATGAAACAAATTCTTAAAAACCGTATGCATGAAGTGTGCGTTTATGAAGAAAAAACAAAGTTGAACATTACAATTTTGTCCCACTCTAATTTATCCTGCTTTAAGCGACTACTACATCAAAAATAGCCAAGATGATTTTAACCTCAGTCGACTTTTAGACCACAAATCTTTAAAATCTCGGGTGACTTTAACACACTTGAACATAAGAAATTATCTTCAGAAAATCTTACTAACTTGTAACTCCATTTCATGAAATTTTTATATCAAGTCACCTCAATTTTTGCTTGGTAACCATAGTTGCTTTCTCTAATTCATATTTACTTGATAAATTCTTCTCAGTGTAAAAATGTTATGTCATTCTAGAGCTATGCAAATTAATCTAGTCATTTATTTTAATCATAATTCTAGAGTTAGAGATAATAATAGATGCTGACATAAAAGCATCATTCTTTAATAAATACTCAATTATTTAAAATATTAAACGTCACCCTGCTACTTCACTGAGATGTTTTTTATGACGATATTTTTTTTTAGGTTATTGAAATATGAGTTCTTTAACATTAAGCTCTCAATTGTACAGAAAATATTCTTAGAACACTCGTCTCTTGATTTATAAAAGGATAGGATCTGAATCTTTAATGCTAAATTATATTTATCTTTTACGACCTTATACGCCAGTGGAGACAATTTCCGCAAACACAGTTTTTAGTGTGGATCCCTACTCAACAAAATAAAGTTGCTTGCCAATTTTAGATATGTGGGTCTAATAGTTCAAAAACAGGATTTCTCAACTTCCGTAACCACTCTAACTTCCTTTGGGAGTCAATTTCGGCAAAAACTGTTCTTACAGGACCTCAACTCAGCAAAAGGAATACCTTGCCAAATTTCAATGCTGTGAGTCTACTAGTTCCAGAGATCTCGTGTTGAGTAAGTGAGAGAGTGAATGACTAAGTAGGTTTTCTGCTGTAGATAGATGTTCAAATTCAATATTTTGAAAAAACAATGTTTTTTTTCCTGTATTTGCTTTATTTTTACTCCGTCTATCAAAAATAATTAGACAAATAAAAAATTTTAAAATGATGTGATTTGTTTATTTGAAGTTACAAACGATTAACTTTAATTTTTAAAGATGATTAAATGCATAAATTAACAACTCAACTTTGTTTCGTTTACTTTAGAGAAAAACGCGACCGAACTGGCATACGTTCTCTGGTCTTTCAACCCAACATCAGCTAGATCATTCTTCCCACAATACGGCAACGAATTTCTTCCAAACAACGCTCTAGAAGACATCCGCAACGGCAACTTCCACAACGTTCCTCTTCTCATCGGTAACGTCCAGGACGAAGGATCATTTCAGGTCACAACTGGAAATCCAAGTCTTTTCGGATTCTTTGGAGAAAAGGATCCAAAGATCAGCAAAGCTCAAGGTGCATCCATGATACGAAAGACATTCGGCAGTTATTCAAATCCTGACAAGTACGTCAAACATTACCTGGGCAATGTTTCCGATAATGATTATGATACCATCAGGAGACAGGTATACACGGCATCTGGAGACAGCAGTCTCTTGTGCGAGACTGTTTACTTTGCTGAGAGCTATGCCGAGAGAAATAATGACGTGTATTACTACTTCTACGTGCATCGCCCCAGCAACAGTCCATGGGCACCCTGGATGGGAGTAGTACATTTTGAGGAAGTGCAGTTCGTGTTTGGTAGACCTATAATAAAACCCAGCAATTATACAAAGGAGGAAGGTCAGCTAAGCTCTGATATGATAGATATCTGGTCAAATTTTGCTAAGAAAGGGTAATTTTTTTCTATATAAAAATATAGTTCTATCTCTCTCTGACTATAATTTTGATTGCATTAACATTTAGTACATTTTAGTAACCTTTTAGTTTTATACATTTGCGGGGGGGGGGGGGGGGTCCACGAATTGGATTTGAATTAAGAAATACAGTGCGCATAAAGAAATTTTTGCCTCATTGATAATCCCCATTTATGTAATTTAATATTTTAAGTGTTGAGAGCTTGCATATTTTATCATGTTACGTATTTTTATATAAGTTTATCCATTGTTTTGGTACAAAATGTGTTTCGCATTTTTTTTTCTCTGTACCGTAATGCTAAATAAGCTATCCATTTATGCTTTAAAAAGAAGTGGACGAATATCATAACAAATAATGATTATTTTAATCATTTATATTGGGATAAATAATGTTTTAGAGAACAAGTAGCGGTTGCTTAAAAGTAAAAATTATAGTTTTAAAAAACTAAAAAACACCTTTTTATAGGCAATAGAACTAAGTTGTAATTAATCTTTTAGTTGCCAAATCTGGAATTAGTTGCCATCTGGAAATGGTATCTGAAATTAGTCGTCAGAATCTGAAAATAAGAAATTGTTAATCCTGATGATCCTGATCAGGACAATAGAACAAAGTTATTAAATTATTGTATTGTCATCGGTCCTGGACAATACAATCGGTTCTGACCTTTTAAAGTGGGTAAAAGTTGAGTTCAAAGATTCCGTTACATACAAATGAAGCTTATAAAAAGGTGTTATAAAAATGAATCAAATTTTAGAGTTGTAGATTCAACTCAATTTAATCTTCATCATTCTCTAGAAGAGCGTGTATCAAGCATCACGTTTATTTCAGGAATGAATGAGAGAATACTTTACATTTACCTCTAATCTGCTCTAAACATTTTAACTGCGCACTCGCCGATAAGTTGTTTTTTTTTTAAGTCGTTTTAGAAAGTTAATGGAAATAAAACTAAAAACACTGACTAATTCAAATTTTAAAACCGAAGTTAAAGTGATTTAAAGATTTAATTAAGAGTGAAATTGTCGCGGCCCTAAGGTCGCGGGTGTGAGAGGGCTTGAAGAAGAAGCAGACATGATCATAAAATACCTAATTTTATTCTGCCTTTGGTACTTTATGAATTCTACAATTTTTTTCCTAATTCTGGGAGTATTTTGAAATCCTTACCCGTAATTTTGATAACTAGATTATAGAAAGTACTTATCTAGATGAAGCTCCTTGTTATGATCCTTCTTGAAGCCTGATAGCACGGTCAGCTCCAAGTGTGATTACTTAGTCACTTCCTGGTGGATTCTTCGTCGACTGTTAATCTTAAGGTGCGCTACCACCAGCCACTGTTTACCTTTGCTAACATTTGGATTTCAACTTAATGATCAACGATTAATCATTAATTCGCATACTCAACAGTAGACACTTAAATAGTATAGTTGCATTTGCAAGAAATCAAGTCATCTCTACGGAAATCGGTTTTTAAACTAAAATCACAGATACAGTATATTTTCCTCAAGAGGATTAGTTAGATCATAGGTTCTCAACGTAGACGATGTTGAGATGCACGGAGGGGCTTGGGCAGATTAACCAAAAAAGACTTTAAAAAACACGCTGATTATGTACTAACAAAAGTAAACTTTAATACGGTTTACTTTGTGTTGATCGTATGTATTTAAATCATTCCTACATCACATGTACGAAAATTCATATTTCGGTGGTACGGAAAGTGGATAAAAAACTTAAAAGATTACATTACATTCAGGCATACATTAAATTGAATGATATAGTGCATATTAATTTCTGTAGTGCACGTGTTGTCTTTGTCTGTGAGCAGTAGGAAACATGTTTCGTCCACTGCATTTCATTACGTATATTATCCAAGAAATATAATTAATTATGTTAACCAGGAATTAACGTGATTCTTTAAAGGCTGAAACTGTCAATTCGTATTTACTTTGAAAGCAATAGCTTATTATGAATTACTTCGTATCATCAAAACTCCTGCCTGTCTTTATAACAGTTAATCTAAAAATCTTTTATTCCACTCTTTTAAATGAAGAAAAAATTCAGTAGTGTTTCAATTCCAACAATATCCTACCAATGACTAAAATATATACTATTACACATTTAAATATATTTGTGGCAATAGATATTTCAGATTCGCAAGTAAAAAAACTGGAACTTAAGAAAAAAAATGAAATTAAAAAAATATATTCTTTTAGCAAAAAGGATATTTTTTAAACTTAACTCTTGTTTCAACTATGTATTATGTACACTCTTATTTCTCTAGAGGGGAAGTTGGCGGTATAGAAATATTCACTAGAAAAGGGGGCGATATCGAAATATTTATTAGAAAAGGGGGCGCCAGCTCAAAAAAGGTTGGGAACCTATGAGTTAGATGATTTGAATAGAACCCGTTACACACAAAAAATTTTAAACTGTCATTTTGATGGATGTTTTTTTTTATACATCGAACATTTTTCGTTTTAAAATATTTTAATTTTTAGATTGATTAATCTATTTTTTTTATTTAAAATTTTCTTTAGTAATAATGTAGTAATTTTTTTCTGAGAGGTAGTTTTTTAACAATCACTGCGTATTAATTCTTTTTTTTTTAATTCGCTACCTGTGTGTGTGTGCATTCCTTTATTTCAATATTTTCATTTTCCATGTCTGTATACACAATTAAGTTATCATTAAATGTATTTAAAACTATAATTAACCGTTATTTCACTCTTAGTTAAATTTTGTGCAGTTGATTGTTTTGGAATTTCTTAATATTTTGTCCATATTAAATATCTAATCAACGAGACTGTAATACTTCATTAGTTAGGAGTGTCATTCTATTAATGTGACGCTACATGAACCCTTTGCGTGTTATCACTTACAAGTGGATTCGGCAAAACGTCGTTTTATGACAGAGAGTTATACCTTAGAAATTTCTTTTAAAAAGAAGATAAGAAATACGAAACAACAACAACAACAAAATTTTAAAGCAGTAACATCACATAGCATATGTTATAAGTCCCAATATATCTAGGACTTCATAAGTTTTACTTGTTGAACTTTCGTTTTTCTAACTTTGCCTTTTATTTTGCAGACATCCAACTGATTCTTTCAAATGGCCCAAATACTCCAAAAAAGATCACTCTTTCGTGTACATAGATACGGATTTTAAGGAACACCGTGTCGGTACTGGACCTCATTTGGACAACTGTAATGCGTTGAGGGACCATTTTGGATTTTAGCAACATACGCATATGGTTAAGTTATGTTACTACTCATCCATCATCGGGAATAATGAAAACTAAGTGAAAATGTAATTTTCAAAAAAATGCAATTGGTTATTACATTTTTTAAAAATAACTTTGTAAAACTGTTTTGTTGTTTTTTTATATTGCCTGAATTACAATAAAACACATCTATTTTTTGTCCATGATTGACTGGTGCATTCAAAAAAATATTTTTCAAAAGTAAAAACTATACAAATGTATGTCCACAGTACACATTTCATAAGTTGAAATGTGGACTACAAAGGGTTCTATTTCAGTTTATTGTTAGAGAAAATTGCATATCCCACGACACTTCTTTTTAGTTTAATTTTATCCTCTGCTTTTAATTTTATCGTTTGGGTTTCGCTCAAAACTTGTACGATGACAAAGTACCATGCCATTCTGTTTTAGCTAAAGTAGTTTAGCATGCATTCAGAGAATTATATTGCTCTAAATCGAAATCATACCACAAATGTACGATATTGCGGATGTGCGATATTGATCAAAACAAAAGATCTTTGAAAAGAAATACAATAAAAGTCAATGCACGTGTAAGATTGCAATATTCAGCTCTTATCCGCATTGAGGATAAAAATCCAAAATAAAAATAAAAATTCTGATTGATTTTGAACTTTTTTTTTTATTTTTGGCCAAAACAAGACTAAAATGTGTTTTCTTAAATAAAGAAAATTGATTTTTTGTACCGACTATTTTTAAAAAAAGTGCGCGCGTGTTAAGAGATTAAAGCAATGGACTAAATTTATGTGACGTCATAATCACATGATAATTTTAAACCACGTGTTTTTAGCCAATCAAGTTCAAAAACACATGTGACGTCATAGTCACGATAAATGCAATTATTTATTTTCAGCATATCACAGTTCATGCACTTCGTTGTTGCCAAATTACGCTTTTTACAGAAACTTTTTCTTTAAAAACATTAGTTTTTGTCACTTTATTTAAAAGTACATGTAAAGAACAAGACATTTTTTCTTTAATTTTGAAATCTTTTGTAGAAATTTTTTTTTATAACTCTTGAGCATCTTTACCCAACTATGCAATTTGAAATTTTACCTAAGTTTTACAAATAGAATAAAAAGTACGAGCTATAGTTTATTGTCCGTTTTGAATTCAATGTACAACACGTGTTTATATTATCATGTGACCGTCATGAATTTAGTCCATTAAATTTAGTGCAAAAAAAAAAAAAAAATCTCTATGAAGGATATTGTAATCTTATAATAAATTTCATGAGACATGTGTGAAAGCAAATTATAGTTTTAAAAAAAAATTGGCAGTTATAGAGACTGCCGATAGAAGTGAATACTTAGAGCTTTTAGTTTAAAATTTGAAATTTCATGATGTTTGAATTAAAATTATCAACATCAATCTGATTTTCACATCTTTGACACTCCGAGCAACAACTAAATGCATGTTTATATGGTTTTTTTATTATTCAAATATATTACGGCTGTACAAGGTCATGACAAAATATAAATACAATTCAGGTGAAATAACAATTAATATACAATCATATTATTTATGGATATGGATAGTATTTGTATTTACTTAAATTTCAATGTACTTGATTTTTAACATTATTTTAATTGTTTGCATCATTGTTATCATTAATTTCAACAATACTTACTTTTTGTACTTTCAATTATTTCATTTTGTTCTAAAAAAGATACAATAGACTTATGGTAACTAAAGTAAGAAAGGAAAATGTTTGATTCAAATTCATCTTAAGTATCGCGTAAAAACCGCATCGATCGTCGTTTTATATTTTGTAGTACTGAGTTTTCGATCATTGGGCATATTTAAATTAAGTGTTTCATTTAGAAAATCAATTAGTGGTAGATTTTTATCATCTGCAAAGTTAATATTGAAGTCTCCACTTAAAATCATCGATACATTATCATATTTTTCGTCAAATCTTTTTTCGAGTATTTCAGAACCTTCTTTTGTATAAATCATCAAATTTTCGAATAAAAATTGTTGTATCTGTCTCATAGATTTCCAGGCGAAATATAAACGGCAACCATTAATATGTATTGCCCATTCTCGGAATCGCAACGAGCAATGCTCAGTATATACACATTGAACTTTTCACTAAATCCATTGAAATTCACTTATAAGATATACACAGCACTATACGTCAGCTGTATAGCTACAGATATACTGCTATAAGCATGTCGGTGACGCGAACGCACGAGATTTCACCCATCCAAAAAGTGTCGAAGGCGAACAGCACACTGCGCGTGCGCCAGTCAGAGCATGTCGGTGACGCGAACCCATAAGATTTTCCCCTACCAAAAAGTGCCCAACGCCGCTAAAGAAGTTTTCATTTCAAAAATAAAAAAGTTAGTTAACTGAACTAAGTTGTATCTTGTAGTCACCAAATCTGAAATTAATCTCCAAATCTGGAAATGAGATCTGAAATTAGTCGCATGGCCGCGGTACCAAGTAGTCAAGGTATCGGATCATGGCTGGCGTGTCATGAGTTCAATCCCAGTACCACTGAAGACCCGCCGTGTAGGGGAGGGATGCACGTTAAATCTGTCGAGAGCTCAAACGTCCTCCCGTTGGTGTAGTGGGGTAGTTAGGAGAGGGGGTGCCAGCTCAGGTGTCGTCCTCGTCACTTGACCATGGTTCAAAATTACGAGGTCCGTCGCCAAAAGCCTTCGTGTAGCTTAACAGTGCTACGCTAATATTCATTCACTGAAATTAGTCGCTAGATGCGGGATGGGATCTGAAAAAGGGAAATCGTTACTCCAGATAATCCTGATCAGGACAATCTAACAAAATTATTAAATTATTGTATTGCCATCGGTCCTGGACAAGTGAGCAAAATTTCGAATTAATCTCACCTTTTAAAGTGGGTAAAAATATGGAGTTCAAAGATTTCGTTACATACAAGTGAAGCTTATAAAAGAGTATCAAAAACGGACACATTCCATAGATCGACACAACGTCTTTGCACCTTTTCATTTTCGTGCTTATCGTGTAAAACTGAAAGAGCGAAAGCCACCGGATAATCAGAAGCTTCACTATTACGGATAATTCAAAGATTTACTCTCAGCACCAACATTTTAGACAAGACACTTTTCTGCTATGAGGCATGGTTTTATCTAAGCAGTTACGAGAAAATGCAAGATTTCAAATGAAACATTATCATTAATTTTTCGTTTTGAAATCTGATAAACTGAATGGAATATTTATATTTCTATTCAAGTAACATTATACGTGTGTTTGCAATTTTCCACCTACTTTCTTGCCTTATTTCCTTTTGAGCATTTTTTAAATAAAAAAAAAATAACGAATCATTAGTTTAATTTTATTTTTATTCTTAATCAACCATTATATAAAAAAAGTTAATAGTTACTTACAAAAAATAAGGCCATTCGTCATTTGGTAACGAAAAATCATGTATCACAAAATCTTTAACATCCATTGTAATGAGGGTTGGGCTTCCACAACCATCAGTGTACGAGAGTTAAAAGGAAGATAAGCCATGATCAAACAAACACAATTTATTTAAAGTCTCAACAACTAACAAACTTGAACAACCAAGCTTAAGACGAGACCCAACGAGAAATCATGTATCACAAAATCTTTAACATTCCATTGCAATGAGGGTTGGGCTTCCACAACCATCAGTGTACGAGAGTTAAAAGGAAGATAAGCCACATGGTCAAAACAAACACAATTTATTAAAGTCTCAACAACTAAAAACTTGAACAACCCAAGCTTAAACGAGACCAAGAGAAATCATGTATCAAAAATCTTAACATCCATGAATGAGGTTGGCTTCACAACATCATGTACGAGAGTTAAAGGAAGATAAGCCTGTCAAAACAACACAATTTATTACAAGTCTCAACAACTAACAAACTTGAACAACCCAAGCTTAAACGAGACCCAACGAGAAATCATGTATCACAAAATCTTTAACATCCCATTGTAATGAGGGTTGGGCTTCCACAACCATCAGTGTACGAGAGTTAAAAGGAAGATAAGCCGTGGTCAAAACAAACACAATTTATTTACAAGTCTCAACAACCTAACAAACTTGAACAACCCAAGCTTAAGACGAGACCCAACGAGAAATCATGTATCACAAAATCTTTAACATCCCATTGTAATGAGGGTTGGGCTTCCACAACCATCAGTGTACGAGAGTTAAAGGAAGATAATGGTCAAAACAAACAATTATTAAATCCAACAACCTAACAAACTGAACAACCCAAGCTTAAGACGAGACCCAACGGAAATCATGTATCAAAAATCTTTAACATCCCATTGTAATGAGGGTTGGGCTTCCACAACCATCAGTGTACGAGAGTTAAAGGAAGATAAGCCATGGTCAAAACAAACACAATTTATTAAAGTCTCAACAACCTAACAAACTTGAACAACCCAAGCTTAAGACGAGACCCAACGAGAAATCATGTATCACAAAATCTTTAACATCCCATTGTAATGAGGGTTGGGCTTCCACAACCATCAGTGTACGAGAGTTAAAAGGAAGATAAGCCATGGTCAAAACAAACACAATTTATTCACAAGTCTCAACAACCTAACAAACTTGAACAACCCAACATTAAGAAGTGTACCGTAAGCTAATTAAGGGAGATTTCACCGTATTTGAGTCGTGAAGCATCCCTCGACATCTCTTCCCCGTATATCTGTATTATTGCAATCTGTATAAATTTTTCACATGCTTTTTTTTTCTCAAATTTTATTTCGAACAAATGAATACTTTCAAATTAAGCAAGTTCGTTTTTAACTCACAACCGTGCTTAATTACTCTCGGGTACATTTTACACTTATGGGGAAAAAATCCCAACACCAAGAAAAAAATATTGTCGACTAATAACACTTCGGCAATATTTTTGCATAGGTAACATATTTAATTGATTAAAGTTTCAAGAGATCACAGGTTAATGCAGTGTTTCTCAAACTGTGTTGCGCGCACCCCTAAGGGGGCATGATAATCCTATAAGGGGGGGGTGAGTATATCAAAAAGTCGAAAACAGCAGATTATTTTTTTTAAAAAAATATTAATTTACTGAAAGGAGGCAAAAAATAAAATACCTTTTGACATAATAAAAAAATAAAATACACATTACTTATAAATGTATCAGTACTGTGTAATGCATATATTTGATCATTAATTTAACAATACTAAGTGTTAAGAACAAGTTTATTAATTACCAATGACCCTATGGGCATGTCATAAAATTATATACAAATTTAATACTTATCTTGATATAATTTGTACAGTTTATAATTAAATTCGTACTATAGCTTTACGTCAAAGTATATTATTCTTGAATTCAATACATTGTTATTGTATGGAGGGGGGCGAGATGAAAATTATAATTGTAAATTGGGTCGCAAGTATGCAAAGTTTGAGAAGCACTGGGTTGATGTAAGCGCGAGTAGAGCCATTTCAAATGTGAAATGACGATACATTAAATACCGATTTAACCACCACAATTTTAAATACAAGCATGCACACGTGCATGTTATGTGTTGTACTGTACCGGGTATCAGTTCGTGGGATGGAATCGCATACCTGTTGCTCTTAGTCGGTCAGTATAAAGTTTTTAATTCTGGTTGTGGATGAAGCTGTCATTGCCGTTCAATGATGTCCTATTCGGGCTCGATTAGAAGAAGATCTGGTGATCTAGCAGGCCATCGTAACATGTTAACACCCAAAAAAGCCTGTTGACTTACAACAGGGATGAAGGAGAAAGTTATCCTGTTGGAAAACACCCCTTGAATGATGCTTATAAATCGCAGTACAACAGTTTGAATCGCTAGACTGACGTATTAGTTTGCAGTCAGGGTTGTGAATTAACCTCGAGAGTACTCCATCAATCAAAGAAAATTGCTCGAGCTAGACCATATCTGTAGGTGCAGGCCCAGTGTATCTACGTGACAGAAAGATTGTTTGCAGGCGCTGAATTGTCCTTCTTCTAATCAATATACAGCCATCACTGCAGTGACGTAACGTACACTTCTAAACCCCCGCATCGCGGGGTTGGACCAGGATTCTAGGGCTCCATAGCCTGATTGACATCAAGTATGGCTTGGGTCCCGAAACTAGACTTTTCAGGGAGCCCCTAATATTCTCCGTTACGCCACTGCATCACTGGCACCAAGATAGAAACAGCTTTGATCCGAGAACACAACACATCGCCACTCCACTCCCTGATTATCTCTAACGTGACATCACTGAAGTCATGGATGTCAATGATTTAGAGCTATTTGTATGAACGTCACAGGGTGTTTGACTGGGAGCTATTTCTGAAACAACTCATTTATTACAGTTCATTGTGTTCTCGTGCCGAAAAAAACTGCAATTTCTGCTGCAGATGCACTACGTTCCCCAGCCATGTGTTAAATAGTGTGATATTTTCTGTCAGTGGTGACCCATGCGTGATTGAGTCATAGTTTTCTTCAGATAGTACCTTCCCTGGACCACTGCTGCAAAAAATCATGCACAGTAGATACAATCCTTTCAAGTCTTTCTGTAATATCGTGGGGAAAAAATCCACCTTTTTTAGCTCTATTATACAACCTCGTGCAAATTCAGTGAGTTGTTGATAATGATTCGTCGTCTTAAAGTCGTTTTGGTCTAATGTCAACTCACTACGTCATATCTCAACGATAAATAGCACTCGCGAACTTTATAGTGCGTATTTAAAGTACACTTGATTTACGTGGTGCAACTAACGCCAAACTTATGTGACTAGCGAGAAATTTGAATCAAAGTTATCTTTCAGATGTATAAACACGCCTGCTGAATTTCATCGACATAACACAGATCCTTCTTTGTGAAGGGATTTTTGCTTCCTTCAGTGTATTTTACTAATGAAATTAAATGAAGTTTCATGATAAAAGATATTTGTAGTTCAAAGCAAACTATTTCAAATTAGTTGAATTTTGGCCTTAAAAGCAAGTTAAAGATTAATAAAAGTGGTCTTGGCTGAAATCTGTGGTATGAATGAGGAAAAAAGACCACAATACTGGAAGCTACTTCGTTTTTGAAACAGATGGAAAAATATGAAACTTCCCTAATGACCATGATTGGGAATGCCATCCTCCAGAGAATAAATGCTAATAGCAAATCATTGCAATAAGTTTAGTGTGAATAATTTATAATTAAAAGTATCTAGCTTATTAAAATCTCTAGAAAATTATGTTTAAAGTTTCGGAAATGAATTTTGAAAAATGGACAAGGAGCAATTGACTTATCAGGGCTCTTGTTTGAAGAGAAAACTGGACAAGCTCGCAGGCAGTAAAAGGGGGGAAATATATATATTTACATATATATCGTGAAAGTAAAAAAATCGGTAACGAATTTTTAAAAGTAGGGAAAATTTCATAGTTAAGTCATTTTATGCCATATGTGATAGAGCAGAGCTATCCCGAAGAGCTGAGATTTATAAAACTGTATTGAACATTTTATTGTATTTTTGACGAGAGATTATACCTGAAATGAAAAAGAAAGCTACACAAAAATTGAAGGATACTTACAAAGACGATATTGAATCTTTTAATTTTGACAATATGAATTGGAGCAAGAAAAGAAAAGAAAACAAAAATATAATGAATTCCCCCTCTAGAAATTTATCACGTTGCAAGAGAAATGCTAACGTAGAAATATTTTTCAAAATATTTTAAACAATACCGTTATTGAATGCATCAGGTGAAAGATCTTTTTAAGTTTTAAAACGTGTTAAAAATAAATTAGAAGTACTATGGGAGAAAAGACGAATTGAACAACATGTCCATATTATATACAGAACGAAATGTTTTGGACAAAGTAGGTATGGCAAAAATAATTGATGAATTTGCCAAAGAGAAATCAAGTTGTATAGCAAAACTGGTTGCGTCCTATTATAGCCCACCCCTGGATTTTGTGCTTTTTTTGTCGCCAAGTTGAGCGATAAGTTCACCAAGCTTGCAACCCTTCTTTTTTTAATTCTTCAAAATTAAAGACCATTTTTAGTGACAGTTAGATGTCTTCAACTAGTAATTTCCGTTAATTACGTTGGTTTCGGCAACCCTACTAACTATGCACGAGTAGTAAGGACCGTTACTATTTGATGCTTTGCTGTTATTCCGTTAGTACGCGCGATTACCGGTTATTGTTTTCTAGACGAAAGCAAGGTTTATTTATTTATTTTTCAATTTTTTGTAAAAAAGGTGGTAATTATTGGATGGAGCTTTCGGAAAAAAAATAGTTAAAATTATGAAGATGCCGTTCGAAAGGAGGAAAAAATCCGCATGATGTAAGGAAAGGTACGTGGTTTGGCAAAAGCCGTTAAAGTAATTTTAGAATGTGTTTGTCTTTTTAAGAAAATAAATCATTCAGTATTTTGTTCATAAAGTTTTAAAAGTTAATAATTTTTCTACTTCGAATATCGATTTATTCTTTTTAGAATGTTCTTAATTTTCTATTTTTCAACAGTTGAAAAGAAATTTCCGTTTTTGTCGTTCGGATATCCGTCTTTTTTTTTAGGATGCCATTAATTTTCTGCTTTTAGAAGCTAAATCTTTCATAAATTTGTTCTTATTTATTTTTTTAAACTCTAATTTTCTACTTTTCAGCAGTTAAAAAAGAAATTTCGATTTTTGTCGTTCCGATATCCGTTTTTTTTCTTTTTTTGTCCTTAATTTTTTTCTTCTGCTTTTAGAAGCTGAATCTTTCATTAATTTGTTCTGAACGTCTAAAAAATTGTTTTCCTCAATGGAACTTCGATTCCTTCTTTTCGGAATGTTCTTAAATCCGTACTTTTCAAAATTTAAAAAAAGAATTTTTCGATTTTGATTTTTAGATCTCATTTTTTACTTATTAGAATGCTCTTCATTTCCGATTTTTAGAAGCCGAGATTTTGCTGAATTTGCTTTATTAACGTCTGTAAAATTTCTTTTTCGATTCCTTTTTTTTTCCGGAATGTTTTCCGTTTCCTACTTTTGAAAAGTTAATTTTTCATGGAATTGTTCGAAAAGTTAAAAAAGTACCTATTATTTTCAGAAGCTCGTATATTTTCTTAAAGCTCTAATGTTTTCCATTTTTGCTCCTTCGGACAAGACGCCATGTTTTTCCCAGTTGGCCTGAACTCGACTTTGAAAAACGCGCTTGGCGCCATTTTGGCGCGACTTAAAAAAAATTTCGCCAAGGGGTGGGCTATAATAGGAATTTACCAGCTAAACTATAAGCTCTCCAGTAAGGTTTTTATTTTTTTATATATATATACATTTAAGGCAATATTGTACCATCTTCACAATTTTTTTATTTTTAATATTTGATATTTGGTTTTAATTGATTTTATAAAGGTTAATATTTAATAATAATTCCATAAAAAAATTTTAAAATTTGTTGGAAAATGTTCGTAAAATTAAATTTTTTGAACTTTTTAAAGCATTTTTCAAATCCTTAAGGCTCTTTTAAATATGTCTCTTTTCTTTCAAATTTTTTTCCAAGTACCTTATAATATACTATATAAAATTGTGCATGGGTTTTTTTCCGCTGCTGCTCTTTAGTTTTTTATTAATTTGTTTATAGTTAAACTACCAAAAATTTTCAAAAAAACATTAATTTTGATTTTGAAATTTTTTAGGAAAAGTACTAAACATGTTAGAGCTAATTCCATGCACAATTTTACAAACATAATTTCAGAACATGCATAAAAAATTTCAAACCATACTTGAATTATCAAAACAGCCTTAGGGTTTTGAATGATAGTATGTGTACAAAAATTCAAAATGGAGAAATATGAGTTTGAAGTTTTCATTCCATGAATAGCAAGATATAATATTCATCGAATAGTCTGAAACTTTTATGAAATGTTAATTAGCTTATTTAAAATTGCTTACCATAAAAAATTGCACAAATGTAGAACAATTAAACAGTATACTGCAATAATGATTATATAGAAGAAAACGAATGAAAGGTCAATATTTCATAAAACTTTATCTAATATTTATAAAAAAATAAATACACACACTTCAGAGCTAATTCCATTCTCAGAGCTAATGCACAACATGTACAAAAGATGTTTATGTCTTTATTTTTTATTTCCATGATTTTAAAAGCCTTCGCATGCTAAATATTGTACACGAATGAAAGCAAAATCAAATAGCAATTTATATTTAAAATATATCAAAAACTAAGAACTGGATATGTGCATTTGTTTAAATAAATATCTTAAAATATTTTAATAATAAAAGTGTTAACTTTCACACACATGATATATGAAATGAAATGGTACGAAACGACATAAAAATGAAACAGTTAAATATTTGCATATTTCGCCATGGGAGAATGTAGCGAGACATCTCGGGATGCCATTGGAGGCTCTGACTGAGATTGGATCATGCGCGAGCGCTTGCATGCGCAGGAGAGAGCAAAGTCTCTTATAAAAAGCGGCGTCCAAATGATGCGGCAGTCCGTATAAGGACAGGATGGTGTTCGCGTTGCAAAAATCAACGATTGAGGATCAGCGAAGTGTTATCCGGTTTCTGACAGCGGAAGGGGAGAAACCGGCAGCTATTCATCGGCGGATGGTGACCGTTTACGGGGAGAAATGTGTCTCTGACAAGTCTGTCAGAAAATTGAGTGCCCGTTTTCATGCAGGCCGTGAGAGTGTGGGTGATGACCAGAGACCAGGCCAGGCAAACACTGTCATCACGAGCGATCTCATCGATAAGGTGGACGACCTAGTGAAAAGTGATCGGCGTGTCACATTGCGAATGTTGACGCTGAAGGTGGATGTCAGCTATGGAACCGCGTGGACAATTGTTGACGACAGGTTGTGGTTTCGGAAGGTGTCTGCCGCTTGGGTTCCGAAGCAGCTCACCGACCAGCAAAAGAAACTGCGTATGGGACTAGCACTGCAAAATCTGTTTCGGTATCAGGAAGACCCCGCTTTCATGAAGCGGAACGTCACAGGTGATGAGACCTGGGGCCATCACTACGAGCCAGAGACAAAGCGGGACAGCATGCAGTGGAAGCATGCGTCGTCACTTCCCCCTAAAATGTTTAGAGCCGTGAAGTCAGCAGGGAAGGTGTTACTCACTGTCTTTTTCGACGTTCAAGGTCCGCTACTTGTGGATTTCCTCAAGCACAGAAAAGGCATTAACTCCGATATGTACTGTGAGACACTCCGACGCCTACGCAGGTCCATCAAGAACAAAAACCGGGAACAAAAGTCTCACGGAGGGTGTGTTCTCCTCCATGATAACGCGCGTCTACACTTCTCCAGATTTACACAAATGGAACTGGACAAGTTCAAATGGGAGACGTTGGACCATCCGTCCTACAGTCCGGACATGTCACCCTGCGATTTCCATGTGTTTGGTCCACTGAAGAAACACCTGAAAGGGAAGTGCTTCAACTCGGACGACGTACTCAAGGACACTGTGAAGGACTGGGTCTCGTCACAGCCACAGGAATTCTGGGAACAAGGAATCCTGCGGCTTTTTCATCAGTGGGATCGTTGTGCTCAGGCCTATGTTGTATATTTTGAATAAAGTCTACATTTGTACCCACCGTGTCGTTTCGTACCTTTTCATTTAATCACCCCTTGTATATATCACCAAAAACAAATACATAAAAATGGGAGAGTTTTTCTGTTCTTGCGAATTAGATTTTTAATTATCTGAGTTATCAAAATGAAATTTAGTATTTATGCTTTGGAAGATTCCATTTTGAAGTTTTAATTTCATTCATAATATCACAAAAAGCTCGCCCAACTTTTAAATCTTGACCAAATCCATTTGCTCTTCCCAATAAACAAATCACAAACTAGAATTTTTTATTAATTGCACAATTCTTTCTTGAAGTGATTTGTTACTGCATATATAATGTCAGTCTCATTTACGCAGTAGAAAAGCTGATAATCCAAATGGGGGCGTGGTAGTTGCTGTCCAGCATCAAATATTGCTCCATAAATTGATAAAAAAATGCAGGTAAAGCTTAGAAATTTTGCAGGCATGTTTAAAAAAATTTGAGGTATCAAATAACCCAATAAAAATTTTTCGACAGTTTAATGATTTTTAGGGTACCATATCGCCTTAAGATTTTTCTTTAGCCGTTGAGTTTTATAAATATGAATACGTTTTATTTTGAGAATTTAAGGTAAGAGACTCTTTTCACTATTTTAGTTTTTCCACTCTTGAGCCCAGGGGCCTCAAACCTTTTACCGCCAGGGGCCTTCATTTACCTTAACCCGCCTCTGCTTTCCTTTCATTCCAAATTTGCAATCTTCTCTGAATCTTACTCTTCTAACTATTTGGAAGAAATTAACTAAAAATTTGTAATTTATATACATTTAAAAACATAAAAAAGAAAGGGTATCTGATTTTGCCTTACATGTCCTGTTTTTGAAAGATTCTTACGACAATTTTAGAGCGCTAGATGTGAGGATTCTGATCTTAAATAAGTACAAAAATCATTAAAATAATTGGAAATCTCAGAGAAACATTTTTTTTTATTATCTGTATTCATTATTTATTTATTTCATTTATTTCCACATTATTTATTTTCAAATACTTTTACTTTTTGAAATTAACTACAGTAATACGGATTTGTAGAGATAATTTAGAAATTCATAGGATTAACTCTACACTGCGGAAATACATGGTGGCGAGTCGACAGGGGGCTTTGCTAAATCTAGACTGAATAGATTTCATTGCAAGGGCTTTAGGCAGCGGATTCCATTACTTTTGAATCTCATTTAAGTAACTAAGACAACACACATTAACTGACATCACTCTCTCGAAACTTTCACACCATATAAACGTGAGATTTTTGAGCCTCGACACATTTAACTGTCATTGATCTTTCTTCAGGGCTGTCAGAACTTGAATCCATGACTTGACAACGTCAACTATGAATAAGTGATCAATACTCAATTATCGTGATCAGATAAGAATTAAGACAGTATATAATATTCAAATAACCTATTTAATTCCTTATATGATTAATGGCAAATATACCTCCATGATTCCAAAACTGAGCACATATTTGAATTCAACATCCGGTTAAAGTGTAGTACAGGGGGGGGGGACTTGGCGATGTCAATTTCTTTTGGCGACCAAAATCGATCGCCAAGCTACTTCACTTACCGATAAATGTCCAGAAACCAGAATGAATTCGTTATCTCACCATATCTGTATAAAAATCGCCAAATCCAAAGAAAAATAGCCAAATTGGAAGGCCCCCTCCCATACTACACTTGAACCGATGTTGTCCTTAAAGAAAGTAAAGTATGCCTTCTTAGCAATTTCTATAAATAAAAGTTATCTTTGATCATGTAACATAAAACATATGCGAAGTGATACTTTACTATACAATTCATTATTTATTTTTATTTTTATTAAGAGATCTGTTGCCATTTGAAACATATTAACGATATCCGTTTTCTAAGTAACTCTGGACTTTTAAATCTTACTTCCGCGGATTTCCGGAACTGGCGTCGTTTATAAAACAGCTACATGAAGCATGCCAATGTTTATGTGTGTTTGTTTTTTTCTTAAAGTACACAAATTTTTATTAAAGTAGTGAGTTGAATGCAATTTGAAAGCTGTTATCATGACGTCAAGACTGCACGTTACATCCAAAAATGACTCCGAAAATTCTCTTCTCATTTTACCATTTCTTTTAGGGCTTATATCTCTCCTAATTTTCTGGGAAATATTTCAAAGTAACATTTTATGCTTATGTTTGTGTTAAAATATTAATTTTAGTTTTGTACACTTATTGTTATTCTAGTTTTGTTTTTTCAGTAGCAATGTGAATGAATTTTTGTTAAAAATAAATTGAAATGTACAAAAGAGAAATTTATAAATATATTAAGGTACTTTTCCGTTTCATGGGTCCGTTGTCGACGCGGTTGATTTTTCCCCCCTACCAAATTAAACACCAAAAACAATATAAGGTAATAGCCTGAGTTCCCGATTCAATTTTTAAACTATCTTATTGAGGAAGCATGACATTTTTAATTACTTCCGACATTGAAGCAAAAAAAAGTTTTTTTTTTTTGTGGTAAGTTTATCTCTGTTAACAAATTATTATCGGCATTTGGCGGGTTTTTTTTGTTGTATTTTTACGGTCCACAGAAACAGAAAAGTACCTACCAAAAGTAGTGTGTGTAGATTCACTTAAAAAAAACGTTGTCTTAAATTATTATACTCAAGAATTTAAGACATACTTTTTTAAGCAAAGCAGTGAAAATTATAAAATACTTGCGATGTACCTTCTACATTTTTTTCGTGTAAGTTTAAAATGATAAGTTAGACTGAAGTATAAATTTGATACATTTTGGAATACTTGAACATGAATATATACATTATAATATGCATGATATCAGTGATATAATTTAACTTTTGTTTTGGTGATATGTATTTCTTTAAGTTTAATTTAATTATTCATCTAAATCTGAATTTTTATTTAATCTGCCTTTGAATAACTTTCATTTACATATTTATTATAGTTTTTGGTACATATTAACTTCAATGCAGCAAAATCGTCGCCACATGAATCAGGCAATGATATCAAAACTAACATGTTTTTTTTTGTGAAAAATCCAATCAGTCACACATTTTAAAAAAGGGTATGATTCACATGGCACCAATTTGGTTGTGGTAATACTAATATGTAAGTACTGATTTTATAAGTTCTTTAAGTGGTTGAATTGTCGAATCGGCCACTTATCCCGCCAAGGGTTTTGTTATCAAATTACAATATCTGTCTTCAATGACAAAATTATGGTAAAGGTAGGAAAGTTATAAAAAAGTAATAAATTGATATTTTTACTTCAAATAAATAGCTGACTAGATAGGTGGTGTAGTTGGTTAGATACTGGCCTTTTTTGTCCAAGTTTGTGGGTTGATCCCAAGTTGGTGGATTTCATGATGAAAAAATCCACAACCATGCAAAAACTCGATAATGTCCATGTCGTATGATAATGCAGCATGTAAAAGGTTCCTTGAGTGCTTGCTTAGCTTAGGTGTTTTCAGTAAGATTTAAATTCCTAGTACAGTTTCACATCATTAGAGCTCAGATGCCTCCCTCTGGGGAAGAAACTGGATGTCAAAATTACACAGTTGCAGTTCGTATTTTCCTAGATGTTTCACAATAACAAATGATTTCAGCTCCTCGGGAATGTACTAGGTTTGCAATGGTAAAAATGTCAATCTGTGTCGCCCAATTTGAAAAATAAATTAAATATACACTTGAGTACTATCTCCTATTTTTTGAACTTATATGAATAATTCATACCAAAATATTTATTGTGAAAAAATTTCTTTTATTGTACCAATTATTAAAACTTAGTACTAATTTGATATTGATTTGCTATCAACTAAATTTTTTAAATTTTCTTCTGGAACGCCTACAACATTAGAATGTAATGACTTGAATTTTAGTTGTTTCTATAGTGCTTATGTATATAATCTTAATTTCTTATTAGTTTATTTTTATTTTGGTAACCGTATTTGTTTCAAACATTTGATTTTTTAAAAAAATTAAGCCGTTTCTGTATTGGATGCTGTTGTTGCAGTATTTATGCTCTGTTTTTATAATCTTTCCTCTGGCTAATGGATATCTTAAAAATGTAACTAGTTTGATATTGGTATGCTACTGGTTTTTGACGTGATTTTGAAATCACACCAAGTAGATTTTTATTGTCCAGACTACTGTTGTTGTATTATACTGTTATTGCGCTATGCTGGAAAATTTGGCAATTAATTCTTGGAAAAGTCCTTAGTAACTAGTATCAAATTAGTGTCGAAGAAATTATTGGTGAGTGCCAGTATTATTTTTTAAAAGAATTCGTGGGTTCCCCGTTTAATTATCATAGACCAGTAATTTTACCAAATTGCCCGTCTGGTAAATTTTATTTTCAAGGGTTTGGATTTATTTATTTTCAATCTTAGTTAAGGTTTCACTGATTTCATCCATTATGGAATGTGATAAATGTGGTGGTTAACTAACACTTGTTTCTCTAAAGTAATAGATTGGACGTCTAAATTTTTTTATCATGCATCTTACAGTGCAAAATCACACTACTATAATAAATTTGTCTAGCAGAATTTTTTTTTGCCTCAAATTATTTTATTTTTTATTTGTTTACTGCATCCCTTGTTTTTTAAATCTTGTTTTCCCCCAACGCATTTCAAAATTCCTCGTTTTTAATTTTTATCTTGATACTCGTGCCTTACATGGAAATTGCATTTTTTGTTATCTCAGGCATGGTGGGTAGTGTACCAATAACATAAAATCTCAAGAGTGTCCCTTCTGATTTTTTATATCTACAATGTTGGTATTATTGGCATGTATTTTGCCTTGTTTCAAAAATGGAAACAACTATGGCCAACTTGTGCATGATTGAAATATTCTTTTATTTACTTTTATACCTGTTATTTTTTAGTCTTTTTTTTTTCTTTTTTCCTTTCATTATGAGTTACACTGTATAAAGTAAAGATTGATGCATGTGTCACAAAAAATTTTTAATATGCAAAAATAATTTTACTGTACTTGTAAATTATTAAAATATGGTGCCCAGGGATTGAATAACCAAAGCTCCTTTTTTTAGAATTGAATATCAATAGGGTGTAGGAGTGATTCTTGATCTAATAGTCAAAATGTCGTGTGTGTATGTGGATGTTTACATTGACTGTAACAATGCCCACATAAGTTTTTTTCATAAGAAGAAAAGAACATGTAAAAGCATTCTCTCATAGTTTTTGTTAAGTTATCTATAATATTTATTATGCAGGCCTTGTTTTGTAATTTTGTTCCTTTTTTTTTCAACTTAAAACAATTGCTTAAGTGTACAAAAATATCTGAAATATTATTTGAAATTTGTCTTTTTCAAAACAAATAATTAAGCTTAACCCTAGAAGCATTGCTTTTCTACTTCTGTGTGGTTAATCTTTTTTTTAAATATATTTTAATAGAATATAAGCTTATTTGAATATAGAACCTTGTCAGTCTAGTTTATTTTAAAAACTGTCTTGATGCTTAGGGACATGTTACTTAAACTAATTATAAATAATATACATATGTGAGATATGGGAAAATATTTTGCAATTCTGTGTAGTAAATATAATTTAATTTCCTTAATAGGCATTCTAATACTCTGAATTGGTAGATTTCCTCAAGTATTGATATTTATAATTCCTGATTTGTATAAATATGTTTTGTGACATAATTTTTTGAGTGAAAAAAATTGACCAAATTTCCATTAATATTTTTGAGAAATGCAACTTTGATATGAACTGTCATTAGAGCTTTAGGTTTAATTTAAAAATAACTGAAATTGCATAAAAAATTTGTTTTTACATGTTTTCTTTTAAATTTTATTTAGGTCCTCTTGTTCAAATAGTAAAAAGTGTTCTTGGAGGTCTCCTTTTAGTTTATTTTTCCTGGGAGATAATTTATTTTGATAGTATAGTCCCTGGAATTCAACCTGCATCACCACTTTCTCCGTCAAACATTAAGTAAGTTTTTCAATTTCTTTGAAAAATTTATGAATTTTTTTGTTTTGTTTGAATTTTATTTATTGGTTTACATCTGCTACACAATTGTCTTGTTCTTATTTGAAATCAATGCAAAATATGAAATAATTTGAGTCAAAAAATTTTGTTATATTTTAGAGATTTATATTATATGTTAATATACTGTATACATCAATACAATGAATTTATATTTAACACAGTAATAATATTTTTCAACTGTAAAAGCAACTTTCATAGCAAGCTCTTTTTTGTTTCAACAGCTGGTATATTTTCATAGGTTTTTATTTTTAGCATGTAACTTAATATAATTCTTTTTAAAAATTACCTCTTTATTTTTAATTTATTTCAAACACGTTTTTCATGTCTTCAGCAAAGCTACTAAATTTTTATTCCAGTGTCATAAGTCTTTGAAATTTGACCAAATTTTATCTTGTGTCCAGAATTCTTTATGGAATCAATATATTTCTAATGTTCACGGACAATTTCACATTATAATCGCTTTATCTTATGTATGCTATTTGTGCACCTGTCAACTTGTATGCTTTGTGTGCAAAATTTGTTATTGTTTCTAGATCATGCATTTTTACCATCTGCTGATTTTCTCTCCTTCAGCTTCTATTTGTAATTTTCTACTCACAGTAAACAGGAAATAAGTTGATTAACACCGTAGAAGTATCCATTAATTTTTTTAAAAGAATTCTTGAAGTTTATCCTTTCTCCAGTGTATCATATTTTATTGGCTATTGCTTTCTAGCTTTTTCATAGGTTTTATTTAATTCAGCAATGAATTTCTAAGTATTCTTCCTTTGCAGCAATTTTTCAGAAATCTACGTTGAGCAATTTTTTATTGATTGCTCTGTTTATTATACTTTATTTATTATCTGTTTATTATTGCTCTGTTATATACTTTAAACATAAAGAATTTATTTTAGGATTTTAATTGCATTAATACATCCCTTAAAGGGGATAAACTTTGCATTCTTTGTTGTACAGACATGCATTTATTATAGTTGCTAATTTGATATTGTCCATCATTTGAAAAGTCCAAATATACAAATGATAAACCAAGTAGCAGTTGCTCTAATTTTGATTATTTTTCAAATACTGTGTCCAATTTAATATAATAAGGGATAAAATACTGTTGGCATCCTTACTTGTAGAATACAATGCTCTTTTATCCCCTTAAGTGCTGCAGGCATATATATCAGTCTTGCTCAACAGATGCGTTATTTGCCCCAGATGGATATATCTTTTTTTCCGAATTACAGTTTTCTTTATGCTGCTGTCAGTAAAACTATTTTGTAGGCTTTCTTTAGAATGCAATAAAATGACCTTGACAGTATTTGCAAGGATTTACTTGTTTCAAAGAAAAATTTTATTATTTCTGCTTTTTCTTTCCTCCAATATTCCTCTTAAGTGCACCTGTGTGGAAAACGGTGATACTGGGGAGCAAATCGCATAACTTTTAGGTGGACAGTTAAGTAGTTAACTGAAACCAATCATGTCCCCTTTTTTGAAAAATATTTCCTAAGTCTAGAGCATTGTCTAGCACTATGGATGTGCAAAGGTTAAAATATTTACTGTGATTAGTGAATTAACTTCTTGTTCGAAACATTATATGATTAAGTACATGAAACAAGGCCTTTTTGCTGTGATAGAAGCTTCAAATTATGTTTCATTGTGATCACTTTTTTGATCCTGCAAAATCTCTAATTCAAAGTGACTTTTTTTTTTTGCTTCAAATTTAATTGGTGATTCACTGGATAAAATATTAGCCAACTCATTATGGATGAATTTTGAAAAAAATGTGAGATTCTTTTTGAATATTTAGTAGTTTCATTTATAGCAGATAGTAGAAAGGGAAGGGAAATACAGTTGTTACTTATTTAAAAGGAAAAAAAATAAGAACTTTATTAGTGTGGTTTGTGTTATTTAATAAATGTTGCATCAGAAAACTGTGATGATGCTTAACCTTTAATAGTTGATGAGACACCCATGTATATATATACTCTATTAACTGCAAAAAAAATAACTGGTACTACAAAATTGACACAGTAAAAAGGCGATATTTCAACAAAAACAAAACTTTGCAGTTTAGAGATCATTGCATACATGGACAGTTGTAAATATGCTTAGATTTGAGGTCTGTTTTGTATATATTTAAAGCCATCTATTGTGCAAAGAACATGTACATTGTCATTGTGGAAAGTTAATGATCTTGTGGCCACAAAGCTAATGGAATAGTACACCACTTAAATATAAAAAAAATTCAATATTATCTTTAATTTTTATACTATTTTATATAATTATAAAATTAACAAATTCTTAATAAATGGAGGTTTTAAAAAAATGCTAAGGTAGCTAAATCTAGCAGTAATATTTCATTAAATTATTTCTTTGCATGCTTAATGTAATGAATGAAAATGAAGTGTCTGATAGTGATGATCTGGATTATTTGAGAAATTCTGTGGAAGTTGTTTGCTACCTATATATTTTTTAATTTATCTCTTGTAATAATTTTTTACAAGTATAATATAAATCTTCAGTAATGTAACTGTAATTTTTGTGGAAAAAAATCTTTATTATAAAGTCTACTTTTTTTGCAACTAACTGTATGCATGCCTTTAAATTTACCTTAGTTTATTCCTTTTTAAATGATGCCAATAAAAAAAAAGTTATGTATAAGTAATTTTCTTATTGAAATATTTGCACTGTCACATTATTTCAAAAATATTTGCATATTGCTTGTTTTATTGATATTGATAATATATCATAGGAGTAATTTTTTTATTAATAATATCTCATGAAATTGGTCCATAAATTAGATGTTCATAACATAATTTCTTTTGATTTTAGTTTCTTTAGTCTGTCATATGTTTCCTGATCTATAATTTTTTACAAGTTTATTTTTCTAAACTAAATTATTTTTAAATTGCAATATTAAGAATATTTAAAAATATGTTGGGTAATGCAGCATGATTTAAAAACATCTGTGAAAACATATTGTTCAAAAAGATCAAATGCATTTTAACAAACAAAATCATAAACACGGAATAATGTGTTAATATTTTCCTCTTTTTATGCTATCTACCAATATAATTCTGAGTTTGATCAAAACTTTCATGTGACTTGTATTTTAAAATAATGAATATAGTTTTAAATATTACATATTTCTAAGTACACTCATGTCCATAAATTAAGGATAATTCAGAATCACACAGAAATTGAACTCTAAAATAAAAATTTCACCTGTAGAATTATCACACACATCTTGAAGAATATGCAAATTACAGGAAACCACCAGATGGCGCGGATAGTATTTCACAATGACGAGAGTGTAAGAGAGGGGTATATAAGGAATAATGACAAAGAAGTAAAATTGTTCACAGGCGCTTTAAAAGCCTTTCAGTGCAATAACCGCATAGTTATGGCATAAAGGAAGCATTTGAATGTTTTTTTGTGGTAGAATTATCGGACGACTGGAATGTGGACGTACCCAGCTGGAAGTATCCGAGGAACTTGGAATAGCCCAGAGTGTCATCTCCAGGCTTTGGCAACGATTCCAAGATTATGGTAATGTGAGTAGATGTTACAGCACAGGTCACCCCCGAGTTACAACGCCGAATGAAGACCGGTATTTGGCAGTTACTGCCAAAAGAAACAGACTTAGCACAGCATCAGACATGTCTCGTCAGCTACCAGTACGACAGTTTCAAGGCAGACCATGTACAGACGCTTAGGGCACATTGGTCTATACGTTCGTAGGCCTGTCAGATGTGTTCCCCTTACCGCAACTCACTGTCGCCTGCGATTAACCTGGAGTAGAGAGCATGCATTGTGGACACTGCAACAGTGGTCTTGTGTGATGTTTTCCGACGAGTCCAGGTTTAGTTTGCAGTCTGATTCTCGCCGGACTTTCATATGGAGAGCACCAGGTACCCGTTACCACCAAGAGAACACCATTGAACGACACCGTTACGGTGGTGCAGGATGGCTCGTTTGGGGAGGACTTATTCTTGGTTCCAGAACTGACCTGCATGTTCAGAGTGTAACGATGACAGGCCACATCTATCGGGATGTCATTCTGGAACAACGTGTACGTTTGTTTTGGGGCGCCATAGGTGCTGAATTTCTGTTTATGGATGACAACGCCCGTCCTCACCGTGCAAACATTGTAGACGAATGCCTTCTATCGGAGGATATCACCAGTATGAATTGGCCAGCATACTCATCGGACTTGAATCCAATAGAGCATGTGTGGGATATACTTGGCCGACGAATTGCAGCCTGTCAACGCCCTCCCACCTGTCTACCGGAACTTCGGAGGGCATTGTTTGATGGGGGGGGGGGAGTGGTGTAATATTCTCCACGATCAGATTGATAATTTGATACTCAGCATGCTTAGGCGTTGTAAGGCCTGTATTGCATTGTCCGGGAGACATACTCCTTATTAACCATCATACTAACCATGTTATACTGGTTTTTGTAAATAGGTTCTTTTTTAAAATTTGCTCCAGGCGGTAAAAATCGCAATTTTTATTAATTATGTCAAACATATAGCATCTTTTTTGCTCTTTACCTTTTGTTTAGTAAATAGACTTTACAAATAAGTCAAATTTGTTTTGCTTCAGTCTCTTTCTTTGCCTGAACTTCATTATCCTTAATTTATGGACATGAGTGTTTATATGTCAGGCTCAGTATAATTTTTTAAAAAAAATAAACGTTCTTGAATAATTCAAAGTTTTCTAATTTTTTACAATTTAGAATTATATGTAATTATACATATACTGCTTTTATAGTTGAAAAATTAAGTTATTAGAATATTTTTAGAATATATAAAATGAGCTATCATTGAAAAGTAGCTGACTGGTTTGATATTTCGGGGTATTATTTTGAATTTTTAACTACTATATATATATACATACATTGTGACCAATATTCTCTGTCTTAAAATTTTTCAAAATATTTGTTGGATTAATAAAAAACAGATACCCCTTCTTTCTGCTTTATTGATGCATGTTATTTTCTTTAAGATTTCCTTCAAAATTGTTTGCTTTTTTTATTTATTTTGAAGACTGTTAGCCTTTAGGAATAATAATTTTAAAAAGAATATACAAATCTATTAAGCTCTTTTACTTTCTAATGGTTTAAAGTAAATTTTTTCCCCTACAAATTTAATTGATAAATAAGAATATTTGTGCTGATGCTAAATAAAATTACAAATAATGCAGATAAAAAACTTAATTAGATAAAAAAAAAATAACTAGAATAATATCTAGTATATGCTTTAAAAAAATTAAAAGTTGAGCTTTATTTTATTTAAGCAAAGTTAATGGATGTTACTTAGTAACATTTTAGAACGTAAATACATATTTTTTTGCCATTAAAGGAATGGTAAGCCTTTTTTTTTTTGTCTGTGTACTCTACAGTTCCAATAGGATTTAAAATGTAATCTACAACTTTTTTCAAGTTTTTTATTTGATACAACATTACATAAATAGGAAAAAAATATTTAAATATTTTTAAAAATATATGCATATTTATTCTATTCATAAGAATTATAATGTTACTTATGTACTATTGCAATCATATTATCAACCTTGGTGATACTTACATACTTTTGCAACCATATTGGTGATACATATGTACTGTCACAACCATATTGAGCAACACACATTGAATAAAATTGCACAAATTCAAAAAACTGAATACACTAATGATAATATAGAATACATAGAGTCCAAAAATATTGTGTGAAAAATTATAATTATAAATTTTTAAATAATCAATAAAAAAATAACCTCTTTTCTATTTTATTAATTTTATTCTTCAACTTTATTATTTAAAAATTTGATCAATCCAAGATTTACATTTTAGTATGCAAGCTTACCATGCCAATGAACAGTTAGAATTGCAGCAAGTGGAGAAATAATGAAACGAAGCACATGATTACCAATTTAGCACCTATGACAGGTGCAAAATCAGGTTTGCCAATTTGTCAAGTTATCTTGAAAGTTGGCAAGGTTGCGATAGTACATAAGTATGAGATTAACTATTTAATAACAATTATTAATATCAAATAATTTTACCAATATTTACCATAAAACCTTTAAATCACATAAATTTCAAAAATACAATTTTTTTCTCATGGATCCTTTCAAAGTTCCTTTGTACGAAAGTTTGAAAATGTGGCTTTAAATTCAGCATTGATATTTAAAAATGTCTATCTGTTTGTATATTATGAAGATCAAGATTTATAATGCAGAACCAGGTCAAATTAAAAATGTTAAGAATTGATTTGTTTTCAAATGATTTATTTATTAATGAGAATTCTAAACATGATTGTTTACTTATTTAAAATCTTTTACTATTAGCCTTTGTATGGAATTGAACCCCCCCCCCCTACCTTATGAAATAAATTTAAGAATATATCTTCTATTTTTTTTTTTTTCTTCTCAAAAGGTCTTAGGGCTTACAACAAAGATTTATGCAATATTCTAAATTTATATTTAGGTAATTTTATTGATATTTGTCCTTATTGAGTAATATATAAATATTAAAAATATATTATGTATTTAAAATATTTTAAATGTCTGCATTAAATTTACTAGTTATAAGATTTATGCAACACTGTAAAATTTAAATTGCTAGAATTCTATCAAATTTTAAGAGTAAAGCTCACTTTATAGAATGATGTATTAGAAATATCTTGTACCACATAAAATGTACTTAGGTTATTCATGTTTATTTAAAAAGGCCTAGTGTAGAGTTTTTGTCACAATGAAATTTATATTACTACCTTCATGAATAAGTCATATTTTAAATTCAGCTTGATTTGAATCTTCCTTGCCTGAAAATATGTCAATTTTATTTATTACATATTTTAATAATTTACTTATTGAAACAATAGAATTATGTTATAAGTCTATGCATGGCTTCAGTGCTTGTCATCCATAGCCGCAATAGTTTTTCACCAACACTTTAAATAGCAACAGAAGAGACTGTCCTTCCTGTGTAACTGTTGCTCTAGTATATCCCAAAGATTCTCTGTTGGGTTAAAATCTGGGTTTGTGGTGGCCAATTCACAGGTGAAAAAATGAGTCATTGTATCCTTTTTCTCAATTCTGAATAACTTATGCTCAATGGATCTTGGCATTGTCATCCTGGAATATGCAAGTTCCATTAGAGAAGAAAAAAACGTTCTTGATACTTTGGTCATTCAACATGCTTAAATAATCCATTAACTTCGTTCTACTGTTGCAAAATATTGGTTAACCTAGACAAGACACATTGAAGGAAACACGGATCTCAATACTGTCAATAGATAATCAATTAAATAAACTGTTGCAGAGGTGGGGTACCTTTTTACTAATAGAGGCCACATGTAAATAAGTCGTAATAAAGGAGACAGCATTGATTGATGTACCTATAATTGTGACTTTTATGAAATTATTATAGTTTTTGTATAGACTTAATAATTGTGTGCATTATATAGAAATATTATTAAAAAAAATTAAATCCTTGTTTATTTATTATTTGACATAAGAAGTTACAGTATAAAATATTTTTGTATTCACATAAGGGTAAAAATTTGTTATAACATTCATCATTGAGATTGTTATTTTTCTATGAATTTATTTAATTCATAGATATTGTTATAACTTTCTATTTTTCACTGTTTATATTTTCATGTAAGCAAATATATATATACATATATTTGGATCAAACTTCATAATGGGAAGTCTTAATTGTTCCTCTAGATGAGCATGTGTGGTAGTGTTGCCATGTTGCTCTAGGTTGCATTCTAACATTTGAAATGTACAATTGGCTATTCCCATGAACAGTCATTGAAACATACATGCATTCATATCATTTTTTATTTAATTCCATTGCTTTGCAAATAGAAGAAAAGCCTTTTTTATGAATGCCGCACAAGACACTCACGGAGGCCACAGATTCTCCACCTCTAGACTATTGTATAGTTTTTCATCAAAACATTTGCCATCAGTAGTTATTTATATTAATGATATCTACACACATTAGTTAAAAAAGAAAAACAGGAGAATTGCTTTTAATTTAAAAATTTGGTATTTACGTAATATCACAATCTATTGGCGACATTATATGAAACAAAGCCCCTAGTTGCCGATTCAGCGCAAATGACACATAGGAAATTAGGATTGCCAACTTTGCAAGTTATCAATAGAGTTGGCAATTGTTTTAGAAATTTTTGGTGCTTGCTTATTATCACATCTTGTGAGAGAGAGGTGATGTAATAAAGGAGGACTTTTAATGCTTGTACATCATTTTCTAATTATTAAATTTGAAATTGCATGTAGAATTTTTATATTCATGTTTCATTTTGAGATTTAGAATTATTACATTGTCATAAATTTTGTTGCTTTGCTTTTAAAATATTGCAATCAATCCATCTTATGATACATAATTTACTTGTAAAGAAAGTTGATTATTCAAGAAATATTTAATAATGTGTTTGTTTATTCATATTTCCTTTTCATTTGGCTTAAAATTACGACAACTTTATATGTATTGATTACTTTTTATGAGTATCACTTTTCCTCCTGCCGCTCATCCAGTATAGTGGTTACCAACGTTGACTGCTGCGCCGTACGGGCTAGTTTCGAATCCTGTAGAAGGCGTGGATGTTTGCAAATGTATAGTGCCTTTGCGGCAAAGGGACTCTAAATAGCCGTTGAGCCTTAAGTCTTCTCGTGAGGTTGATGGAAGGGGAAAAGGGGGTGGGAGCCCTCTGACCACCCCCAGGGTGTCCTCCCTCAAAATTGTGGATGGAAATGGGCCAAATCATACTGTCACCTGCATGGTGCCTAAAGCTATGGCTAATGACAGGTGTCACTTAGCCCTTTGCTATGATGAATTTCGTGGGCCTCAATCTGGCCTTTACCGATCAGGTGGCATTAGTAACAACAACACTTTTTCCCCTTATGAATATATTGATAAATATTGATGTTTATGTGTAACATTAAAAACCTATCATTCAGAAATAAATACATTCTCGGTTGAATTTTTACTGAGACAAAAAAATTTAATTTCTAACTATTCTGTTGCTATATGTGTGTAGTTTGCATATGATAAACTTCAGGAGAGAAAAAAACTAAACTATAGCAAAAAAATCAGAATTAAACACAAGTGAGACTTAGCTGTAGATTTTCTTTTACTTATTCTTTCTATTTTAAAATATAAATGATTTCTAAGGCCCATATTTTGTGACTACAAAAAAACCTGCATTGAAATTATTACTAAATTTATTTGTGCAGTTTCTTCTAATGTGCATACATGGTATTTAATTGCTTAGCATTTATTATATAAAGACAACATTAAATGCATAATAGGTATGATTTTTACTAATTATTTTCATTAATATTAGATAGGTATAGATTCCATATAGTTGTTTATTCTATAATTTTTAGATCCCTATATAATCAACTATTCATTTCATACCAAGTGATTTTGTGTCAAACATGAATACAAGTGATTAATAACTAAAGCTCTCTCTAACACAAAATGCATTTAATAATTTTTTTCCCTTTGTTTCCTGTATGCCCCTTATGTCCTATATTTTTAATAACCATACAGTGCAAATGTGTAGAAAGTGTCCTGTAGTTTTGTCATGAAATTTAAGATGTTAAATACTAATATATATTGTTATGATATTTATAAAGTAAAAATGTTCTTTTATTTTAAACATCTTTGATTTTTTTAGAAAGTTCAATTTTCTGACTTTTGGTTGATTGTGAAAATGAAAAAATTGCTTGTAAATTTTATTTCATTTCACATGTTTTGCTGCAAAATGTGAATTAGATAAGAGTAAAAAAAATGTTATCCAGAATAATTGCTTTTTTATCAGATATTTTATTGAAATCATATTATTGAAGTGCAGAAAATCACAGATATTTTTGTTAGATTTGTGTGTGGGGAAAAAATGAAAATGAAAGAAGGTTCCTAAGATTCCAAAATTTGATGCAACTTCAAAAAAGTACTCCTAAGCTTGTTTTTAATTTCCACTGAAAGCTACCAGAGTAGAAAAAAAGATATATTACTTAAAATTTCGTATTCAATACAAATCAAGAAATATAATTCTTAATATATCAATATGAATAAAATTTTAATTTTTTTGTTTGTCTCTTAGTTTATTAGGAAAAGTCATTTTATATGATATTTAGGAATTGTGTATGTCTTTTTATCAATAGTTATAATCAATATGCTATAGTAAATTTTAAAACTTAATACTACTAACTAGAAGGGAAAGGCATATATATCTTCCTTGCTGCCAGACATTTTTGTGTTCTTTATTGCTAAATGAGACTTATAATTCTTTAATTCCAAACAAAGGCTATTTGTATTTTTGTATATGTGTATATAGTTTTAAATTTTGGTTATTGCCTGTTTTTAAATGCTATATCCAGACGATAAAAATAAAAATAATTTTGTTTTTAACTAATGTACATTTTACTTTGAGGTGCACTTGAATAAATTTTAACATCACAGAATGAAAATAAAATAAAATTTTGTAAAATTAGGAAAATTATAAATAATTAAAAAGTTATAAAATTGCTGTTTTAATGTGTATTTACTTTTTTTCAAATTATGTCTCATATACTAATTTTTTTGTATGTATATCAGATTTGTTTATTAACATTTTTTTTATCTGAGCAATTTAGTAGAAGAACTTATTTTTTAACATGAAGTAATTTTTTCATATTTTTAAGTTATTGTTTTGGTATTAATATATTTCATGTTTTATAGCTTTTATATAAGATATGCATTTCTTGTTCTTTTCAAGGAGTGTTTCTGGCCATACTTTTCACATGAATTATGCCCTAGCTCTTATAAATGGGGTCTTTTTTGCACTCTTCATTAATTGGTGGATGTGAGTTTTCGTAAAATGATTCTCATCTATGCAAAAGACTTTCACCAAAGTACAAAAGTAGTATTTTTGTATCTTGATTCATTATCAGATATTTTTTTTCTTTCAAAGTGATATAATTCTATTCCAAAGCAATTTTTGTGTTTTTACTGTATTAGTTATGTAGTATTTTTATTAAAATCCAAAGGGAATGTTTGAACATATCAATTTTATATGTGCATTGTCAATTTTATTTTTGTTTCAAAATATGAATATTGTTCTTGATTTATATTAGTTTTATATTTAGTTGATAGGTTTGTTTTTAAAGGGAAAGTGTGTGTATTTTATATAAATAGTGTGCCTTTTAAAATATGAAAAAAAATGAAGTTGCCTTTCTTATCTTCACCTAATTCTGTGTTTATGTAATACATACACATTTTAAAAGAATTCTTGTATATAATACATTGTGCTTTGGAAAATTGAAAAATAATTTGAACTCTTGAAAATTAACAATAAAGTAATAAACCACATTAAATTTCATGTCATAATCTCACAATTTTTATATGCTACACAATTATATATTTTTAAAAGATTACATAAAGATGGCATATATATCTGAGTTATATTTATATTTAAGATGTGGTATGCACACACACACACATGCACATATGGACTGCTGACTATTGATTTACCTTCTGTAAAATTAACGAATTTATATTTGCACAAACTTTAGATTTCAGGATAAACCATTTCTATTTTTTATGAAGTTAAATTCAGAAAATTATGTATTATTAAATAAAAATCTGTGCATCATTGTAAAACTGTATAATAAATTATTAAATTTTATTAAATGATTTTAGAAGTATAAAATGTAATATACAACATCATTTGTAAGTTTTAACCAATCATGTTTAATCCAAATTGTGTAAAAATAGAATTTAATTCAGTGTTAAATTTGTATAAATGTCAAAAAGTGATTTTATCTTAAAATAGAATCAAACATTTTTCCTGAAATATTAGATTTATGTTTGTTTAAGTTGTTTAACGGAAAAGTGTGCGTTTTCCGTATTTAGTGTGCCTTTGATATTATGCAAAAACTGTAATTGCCTTCTAGAGTATTGTTAAATGTTATGGCCTCATTCTATTTTTGTACATTGTATAATAAAATCTAATTTCATAGACTTTTGCTTTTCTTTCCTCTTATTTGAATTTTAATCAGAAAATATCTATTTAAAAATGTTTTTCTTAAACAAGTAAAATAACTACAGTTGGGCCTCTATTTAACAAAGTTGCTAAATACCGCGGGCCGGGGAAGCTTGTTATATGGAAAATTCACTAAATACAGATTCATTTTCAATATGTGTTATGTTCTTTGTTCAAGGGAAAAGTTTGTAAAATAAAGATATCTGCAAAATGGAGGTCTGGCTGTAATTTAAGAGAAAAAATACAATTGAACTTCTTTATTTCAGTGATGTGTATACAGTTTTTCAAATGAAATTTAAGTAAAAATATTGCTAATTCTCAGTAACTTGAACAAAGAATTACTTCACAATTGATTTTAAAATCTTTATTACTTTAATTTCTGATCTTTTTATTAAAGCTAAATGGTTTTTCAAGTCAAAGCCTGATTTTGAATCTTTCACAAACTCAGCAAGAAAATTTCCAAATCTTTCTTTAGGCTGATTTTTGTTAGATGAGATTTCATCTTAGAAATATTAAAAAGCAGTCAACTATAACTATTTAATGTGATTTTTAAAATTTAGTGAAATCTAAAAAGAATGTCCTGTGTTATACATAGATGATCAATATAATTTAATACAATTCTTGTGTGATTGAACTTTTATTACATAGCAGTTGATTGTTTGTAAATAAAAATAACCTCTTAAGCAACCAATAGATTACTTATGCCAGCCATCTGATATAGTGGTTAATGACATTGACTATAGTTCCATAGGGCCTGGGTTCTCTCTCAAATCCTTATGAAAGTAATGATGTTTGTAAATGAAAAGTGCTTTTGTGGCATAGAGGTACTCTAAATAGCAGTTGAGCCGCAAGTCCTCTTGTGAGATTGATGGGAGAGGTAGGAAGCCCCTGACCACTTCGGGGGGGGGGGGTCCTTCAAAATTGGGATGGAATTGAGCCAAATTGTACTGTCCCCTGTAAGCTACAGGCGTACATCTATCCTGTTGCAGCAATGAATTTCGTGAACCTCAATCTGAGAATTGACAAAAGACATTAGTAATAACATAGATTACTTATAACTTCTTGCTGCCTTTGGGATTCGAATATCATAATACTGAATATGTATGTATTCTGCAGTAGTAGCTATTCTCATAACTAGCTTCTTCCAAAAATTTGAGTGGCCGCGGTAGCCAAGTGGTCTAGGCATCAGATCATGGCTAGCGTGTCATGAGTTCGATCCCAGTACCACTAAAGACCCGCCATGTAGAGGAGCGATGCATGTTAAATCTGTCGAGATCTCAAACGTCCTTCCGTTGTTGTGGTGTGGTAGTTAGGAGAAGGGGTTGCCAGCTCAGGTGTCGTCCGTGTCACTTGCTCATAGTTCAAAGTTATGCGGACCTTCGCAAAAGCCCTCGTGTTGCTAAACAGTGCGGCGTTAATATTCACTCACTCTGAAAATTTGATTTGTAAAAAATAAAGCCTAATTACATTAATCTAATAATCTCTTGGCTGAAATTTATTATTTTTTAGATATTCTAAGGCTTTGAAATGGATTCACTATTATTTTGGTTATGAAAGCAAGTTTTCTATATGTAACAAAATTTTCTAGTTTTTATTTTATGAGAAGAAAATACCAGGGGGGAGGGTAGAATAAATTATTACTTTTGAAATTCAGAAATGAATCATTTATGTATACAAAGTTCACTAGAGTCTTGCAGTAGAGTTTGTCTTTTTTCTTGCTTTTTTAAAGTACTTTGAATTTTTAGCACTTTTAAGACACTATTACGTAATGTATAAAATATAAGCACAAGTATTTAAAAACTTCAAGGTAAGATCTTTTATGCTATATATCCTGAAACTTTTGAATCCTACTACGTATATTTTTAGGAGAATAAAGTTCATGAAGACTTCTTGTAGCTTATTGCAAATAGACTGGCTATTTTTAAAATCATATTAAAACACAAATTGAATTTTTTGCACAAAATTTCGTAATTTCAAACTTATGGCAATTAAATCTGAAACTAATTTTCTGAATTTGTGGCAGTCCTCCTCATGTGATGGTAGTCCTTAGCAGAATTGGATCTTGAATTTGTCACATTTTGATTACTACATCTTGATCTCAATGATTATATGTAGAAACCTTCTTTTAACCCAGCTTTTCTTAAACACATCCCTTAATTATGTCCTTGTATCTTAAATACTCTTTGATCACAATGAAAAACTAATATATCTCAAAAACACAATTTCTAAATATTGCCTATTGGTTTTTTTTCTTCCTTCTGCTTTTATCTTTATATTTATTAATAGCTTATTTTAGTAATTAGAATATTTTTAATGCATTATAAAATCCATTTATCCCATGGAATTGTAAATCGCCTTGTTTTTGTAGCTGAGATGTCTTAAGGTTGAATTTTTGAAAACTCATAATTTTTAATTTCTAATTATCTTTTTTGTCTCTCATTTTATATTAATTCATTTAGTAATTTAATGGTTAATAATCCTGTAGCATTGCCATGGAGTTGGTCAGAAATTTTTCTTCTTTGATTAGAAGTTTTTTCTTGAATAAATTAGTTTTCCCCTCTCCCTTCTTGTGCAATATATTTGTATTTTATGCATAATGTTTTTGCAGGAGAAACACCTCTATTAGAAGTCCTCTTTTTGAAACTTATCTTGGGAATGTATATGACTTTAGGGCAGTGGCGTAACAAAGAACATTTGGACCCCTGTAAAGTCAAGTTTTGGGCTCCCGCGCGGTGCGGGGGTGTACGTTACGCCACTGTTTAGGATGTAACTTCATGAATTTCTCGGAATTTATTAAATTTCTCATTTAAAATATATCTACCAATTTTTTTGAATTATACATATTCCTTCTGCATAATTTGTGCATACACTTAACCAGTTAACTGTGGCACCCTCATTTGAAAGCGCTTCACTCTGTGTGTCACGGAAATCGAGCGATGACGAGTATTCTCGTCCATCACAGAGTACGTGTCGTTAAAACATTGGATCAAAAAAAGATGGGTTTGATTTATAAAATTGGCCATTTTATTACTAATTTGGTAAACATGAACATGCGAATATCACTCGAAAAACAAGAAAAATCAAATACCAGCGTATAATGCGCACCTATACTTCGAAGATGCAATTTTTGATTTTTAGGTATATTCGCTGTATAACGCACACCCACTTTTTTTACGAAGAAATATGATTTGTATGTATGAAATGTTCTATTTTGAAATAATTTATTCGAGGTATCATCCCAGGCTTTTAAAAAAATAGCACAATTCTAGAACTACAACCCTTTAGGTTCATAAGGAATGTCATCTCTTAAAGTAAACAGTATTTCGTTTTATTTAGAAGGACATTTTCTTTTCTATGCTCATCATTTTATTTTTAAACCTCTTATTTTGATTCCTAGCGTATAACGCTCACCCGAAAATTTCGATCTTATTTTTCGTGTTAAAAGTGCCCGTTGTACGCCGATTTTTACGGTACATATAAAAGTAATAAAAAACAGAAAAAATAAACTTTTTGCCTTTGCTTATTTTAGGCTGACATCTAAAGAACATTATCATCGCAGAAAAATAGATTCGTTATGCAAACTTTATACACTGTTGCAGCCGATCCATACGAAAAATGCATGATTTCATCTTAAATTTTCATATTTTTTTTATTTTCCTAAACATTTTGAAATGTAAGAATGTTTTGTTTTTCTAAAAAATTACTGTTTGAATGACCAATGGCCACTGCTTTTTCAATTCCTACTATTAGCTCACTTTCTCTATATTTATCTTGTTCAAATTTTTATTCGTTAATAAAATGTATTTTAAAGCACTCAATTGAGTTGAAATTTTATATACACGCTTATTTTGGATGACAATACAGTAATTAATTAAAAATTAATTGAAACTAATTATTCAGAGAATTTCAAATACAGCCACGTTGGTATCATTTTTTTAGCGACTAGTGTGAAAACTTGAAAAGGTTTTTTTCTCACAATTTAAAGCGCTCATTTGATCTGAAATTTGCTATACACTATTGTTTTGGGTATCAATACGATGATTTAATTATAATTAATTGACTGAAATTAATTAAAGAATTACAGATACAGCCACGTTGGCTACATTTTTAGCAACTTGGGTCAAAACTTTTAAAAGATTTTTTTCCCCTCCCTGCTTCACTCAGTTGAACTGAAATTTTATATACAGAATTGTTTTGGATGACAATACGATACTTTAAGGATAATTAATAAAAATTAATTCCCACTTAATGTGTTGTGGTTCTGTCATATGTATATACATATTTATATTACTTGTTAAGCATGATGAGTACATTCGTCAGTCACGTTTAACTGATTGAAGAAGATGCGTGCATAGTTGGAGAACTATGCTGGTAATTGAAATTCCAGCATAATGTTAATCAAATCGTTGTCTGGAAAATCCTACGTAAATCAAAATGATTTCAAAAACCTTCTGAATCATAGGAGGAGGGGGAAAAGAAACCAATTCACAAAATATTGATGTCATTGCTATGATGTAAGATATTTATTCATTACTATAAATAGGTCAATAATCATATATTATCTTCATCCACTTACAATAAAATATATAAGTAGATAGTGCAGTTTAAATGTTTTAAAAAAGACTATCTCTCTCCAATCGCATTGGAACCGGCAGCTGTGCACAGGAAATTAAAGTATGCGCGTTACTTTTTTGTAATTTTTGTCTCGGTTGGTGATCTAAAAATGCCCCGAGTTTGAGTAAACAGCTGACGGAATGGCATCTATTACGTTGGGGCAGTAAACAAACGCCGAAGATCTCGCAACTGATAGCACGACTTTAATTACGTCACTCAGCGTGAGTTAACTGCAGCTGAGGCCACTGAAATATTTGCTGTCCGGGCTCCACGAATTATGCACAATTAACTTCGCATTCAAGCTCATAGAAATCGAGACTTAACGTTGTTTGAAACTTGGCAGACTTTAATGGAAGTATTTACAAGTGAAAAGGGGACGCTGTAGCCTAGCGGTAAGGTTGCAAACCACGGATGACCAACTAAATCTAATAACCATTCCTTCTATGACTGTTGTTGAAATAACGGGATTAAATTTAACTGCACCTCAAAGATTTACTGGGGGTATTGAGGTATTACGTCAAACATGTCGTATCCCACCCCTCCAGAATTAAGTAATCAATAGCCAACGCACGGTTCCATTACAAAGTCAAGTGAACAAAACAAGAAATATAAAAAAAAAAAAATTAAGTCAATTCCTACTTTCAAAGCATGAATAGAAAGTAATACAGTCGACTTTCGATAATTCGAAGTTGGAGGGACCAATTAAAAACTTCGAATTATCAAGAGGGTAGAAATAAACTCCGAAAATACAAGAGAAATTTTTTTTCTAACACATTTAAATTTGAAACTATGCAATAAAACAATTACGCATTTGTATAAAATTATTTTGAAGTATTTTTAAAAAGTACATAATATACAGTATAAATACTATACAGAAGCTAAAAGTCCTGTATTAAAAGAATGCATGCATACACAATCTTACGCATCTCTTCTTCACAATGGCGGACATCCTTTCTGAACACATCTATAGCAAGGCCACGAGTTAAACGATAGATATTGATGGTTGACCACAGATGCGGTTGGTCTATTGTCCACTTGAAGAAGGAAAGCAATAAAAGTGTCTTTTCGCCTGAGGAGCACACAAAGCCGGAAAAACAAAGAAGGGGTAGTAGACAGATGGCCATCAAAGGATCTACGTTTCAGCGGAGACACGCAGAGACATTACAACACAAAACTTGTAAGCTCCAATCTGTTTGCTATAGGACTGTGCATGATAATGAGTGTTCGAATTGTCAAGAGTTTTTACAAGATAACTTCGAATTATCGCGTATTGTGTGTGTGTAGTTTGGCCAGCCGCAGATTTTACTTCGAAATGTTGAGTGTACCAAAACGTATTGTTTTAGTTCGTTATATCAAGAGTTTTTCTAGGGACTGAGCATATACTTCCAATTATCGAGAGTCGACTGTATATATGTATTATAGGGAAAGAGTGAACTATATAAAATAGTAGGAATTGAAAAAAGAGAATGATTTGTCTGCATTATTGTAACAAATCACTCCCTATTTGGCTAGTTTAGCTAAAAAACCAGTTTTCGACGCCAACTTGTCATTATTTTAACAATTACATTGTTACAACAATGGAGATAAAAATGAGTTGGCGTCAAAAACTGGGGGAAAATTTAATTAAATTAATTAACCGGGTAATTAAGGAATTAATATTTGAAAAAGCTATATTAACATCAAGTGTCATCCACTACAAGTTTAAAAAATTTATTTGAACTTGATTGGATAAGGAGAAAGAATTTTATTAGCGATTGAAAATTTGAAAAAGATAACTATATATATATACATAAATAGAGAGTGTGGGCTAATAGGAGGAATTTAATAAAATGAAGACGAATAATAAATGTTATTTGGAAGTTATATATTGAACGACAGGTAATTGCCTGATTTCATTCTTACTAAGTCATCTGGTAGAAGGTATCATTTCTTCGTTGTATTTCAATTAGACCTTAATATTTTTTGCACTAGAGTAGGGGTCTTCAACCTTTTATGGCCGAAGGCCACACTACAAAGTTCCGCTGGTCACAAGTCTGCCAAAAAATATTGTAATCAGAAAATTTATAGAAAAAAGTGTTTGTTTTACAAAACTATAATTGATTCTAAGTAAGGAAACGCAGTTATATATATAGTATACATGGTGGTTTTTTTCAAAATAAAACAAAGTTAAATCAATTTTTAAAAAACAATCCAGGGAAATTTTTGAAACACTCTTCATTTTATTTCTTTGTTGTGTGTTTCATATTGGGATACATACGAAAGACAAATGATTAGAAACATACAATACAAACACAGAAGAATATAGACTTTTACTACAAACGATAATCCCACCATAGAACAGAAGGGCTTTCCATTCGAAACGGGAATCCATTTCAGGCGAAAATTTGATTTCTTTTCCCGAAGCTACATCCATACCTTATTCGGGATTCGAACCCGAGCCCATTCAATTGCAAGCCGAGTGTCATAACCACCATACTAGGTGGAGAGGAGGAATATTTCTTTCTTGAATAAATTTAAAACATATAAAAATCAAATGTTTTAAACAGAGGTGGTCGGCCCACGACATTCATTATAACTTTACAAAAATATGATAATTTTGTGCAATATTTTTGATTTTTTTGTGTAGTGTTTTGTAACAAATATATCCCATAACTATTTCTATTTTATTATGTTGCTTCTGTTTTTATACATATTTAAAAGTGAGCAGTATTGCATTTCAGCGACCCACACAGCATCACGCTTGATTCCTGAAACTTCATTGCGCTGCATATTTGATCATTGCGTTATTTCAATACGTTTAATTATTATGCTTGTATACATGAAAAAGAATGAAAACAATAATAATAATGCATTCCGTTTTAAATTTTCACTCCAATAAATGTTTGTAATGGGTCTAAATCTGATAAGATATACCGTGTAAAATCAGGCGTATAGCGCGCACTTTTAACACAAAAAATGAGATCGAAATTTACGAGTGCGCGTTATACACCGGGTATAAAAATGAGAATTAAAAAAAAAAAAAGAGATAAGCATTAAAAAAAGTTAGACTTCTATATACATTGAAATACCGTTAATTTGAAAGAAATGGAACACCTTATGAACTTAAAAGTTGTAGTTCTAGATGTATACTATTTTTTTTCAAAATCCTGATATAATATTTCGAATAAATGACTTCAAAATATAAGAGCATTGCATACGTACAATTTAGATCTTCGTGAAAAAGGGGATGCGGGTTATACGGCAAATGTACCTTAAAATTAAAAAGTATAGCTAGGTACGGTATATTTTTACATGAGCCCGTGGAAGTTGCCCCTGGGTTTAAATATTAAGAGTAAGAGGGGAAAAATGTTTTGACGACAACAAACTAACAAGGGAATTTTTCTTAAAATTATCTCTAATTCGAATGTAAGGACACTAAAATCCCTTCAGCGGGTCATGGGTTGAAGACCACTACACTAGAGCAATATTGTTTTATGCAGAGAGAGGTGGACATCATGGTCACGAGCTTATAGCCGATGTTGTTGCAGTCGAATCATGGGATTGAGTCCCATTGTATGATTTGATGACTCTTGAAACGTGTCCTTGATATGCCGATGTATATTAAATCCGTCGAGGCTTGAAGTTCTTACGTTGGTGGTATTTGGTTTGCTAAATTAGGTGTTATCCTCGTGGCTTGCCCAAAGCTCAAAATGTCGCTGCGGTAGCCCAGTGGTCAAGGTCACGGACTCGTGACAAGATTTAAATATTTTATGCTGAACTCTAATACTACTTAACTATTTTAATGTTATTCTTTAACTTTAATATAATGTATTTCTAATCGAAATTTTTAAATGGATTTTAACCAAAATTCGGAAACTCTTATCAATCATGAGGAAAGTGAGAACTTCATGATATCTCATTTATTATATAGACAGAAGATCAAGTGCTCCATATATACCTCAAGCTACCAGATTTTTAATCACGTGTGTACAAGACAAGCCACTTCATACTTGTTTACAAGAAAAGAACCAGAATGTGGTAAAGATGGATTGCATGAAAGGATTTTCTTAGAACTAGAATAACTTATTTTCTATAGTTATGAAAAACGAAACTTTAAGTATCGTTTTTTGAAAACTCACAAAAAAAATCTTTTCCCAAATTAATTTTTACAGGAAAGAGCATGTTGGAAATTATCTTTTTTTACACAAGCTACCGCCATTGCTCAGGTATTTTTTTATACCGGGAAACCAACTTGTCTATACCCTCTTTAAAGAAAGGTACCGTCAGTCAGTTTGTAAAATGTGTAGAAACTCATTAAAAGCAATTTTATTGTGGACCGTCCGTTTTCACGAATTTTCTCATTCCTTTTTTTAACCAAATAATTAGTGACAACATAAGGTGTCCCTCTCCTTGCTTCGTCACGAGCATTGGTGCACCTATCATTGAATTGTAAAACCCACCTTCTTATAACTTCATCGCTCATGATATTTTCACCATAAATCACTACATGTTGAAGATGAATTTCAATTGGCTTAACATTTCTTGCGTTCAAAAATCGAATTACAGAACGCACATCACAGTGGGCATGATCGGCAATCGTCTTAAACATTTTAAACGCTCACTATAACACATGTAAAAACCAACACACAGGACCGGTTTCACGTGCCTCAGCCGTAAAAGATTTGGGGGCGCAAAAAACAGGAGGGTAAAAAAAAAGGGGAAAAAATTAAATTTGCTGCGAACGTACCACCGTCTAGCGAGTCATGAGAGAAGTATTTCTGCCTTAAAACCGCCTTCACATAAGATCTTAGAGTGTATACTAAAAGAAACACAGTTTATCAAAATACAGGAAATACCCATGAATAAAAGTGACATTTTTAATGCACTTCATAAGCATTAAAGTACAATAATAGCCACCAGATTTTTTTTTCTCGATAGAAATGTATATGTTCTGGTAGTATTCGGTAGCTTTATCAAAGTTTTGTAAGTCTTGGATTTTTTTTCAAAATCGTAAAATGTTGGATCTGTCAGATTTTCAAAGAGGTCTAATTGTGATAGCCCGTCTAGCTGGAGCAAGTGTGACCGAAACATCCCAGTTTTTAGAGGTTTCTAGAAGTACAGTGTTTAAAGTCATGTCTGTTGTGTATTTTTACTTGATCCATGTGATCGTTATTAATAAAATGAGAGGCTCTCATGCATTTGACATCAAAGAGGCTTCTTTTATGATAAGCAACTTTCATTTATTTTTACAATATAATTCTAAAACTAATCTACTTTTTACAAAAAACCGCTACATAACGCATTCCGCTCTCGCCTCGCTTCGTTACACATCTGTTCAGTGTCTTGTTAACGTTCAGTTTCTTTTCAACAACTCCAGTTACCCTCTGTTTACAAGCTCGCTTCGCATAGCGGGCGCTAGAGGGCGCAACAACTGTTGACACACAGTACAGCAAACAAGCTCGGCAGAACAAAACAGTGGAAAAAGAAATACGTTTACCATTGTTCTTTCTCTATACCTGCCTGTGTGAATCTACATTTTCAACGATGGATATAATTAAAACAACGTATCATTCCCGTTTCACAGACGACCGTTTAGAATACATTGCAAGATTAACAGTTAGTAATTATATACTCAGATATTCAAGCTTGGTATGGATAGTATGCAGACTAAGTCTTCTGCCGAGATTTTAACTACGAGAACTAACTTTCAATGAAAATGATTTTTTTTTTTTTATGTATTTTGAATTGTTTGATAATAAATGCATCATTTGATAATATTAAATTTGTGGGTATAATTTTTATCTTTGTATCTTGCGTTTTACTTAAAACACAGTTTTAGAAGTGTATAAGTTTTTTTAATGTAGTTATGTATGTAAGTACATATTCTGTATTTATTATTGTTATATATATAATATAAACATTGTTGAGCTTTTTTTTTTTGCTTATCACACCTACGCTACAGAGTGGACCGCAGCACCTTGAAAAAAATTAGAAGTAGACCGTGTCTTGTAAAGTCTGCCCACCCCTGATATAGAGCATACACAAAAAATTTCAATTAATTATTTTCAAAACTTTTTGAGCAATCGCTGTTCCCGTTTGAGCATTTTCAAAAAAACACATTTCGAGTAATACGCGTTTTAAAGTATGACACATATATTATCTTGCTTAAAGTAATGGCATCTGCTTTTACTAAGGCACTTGTAGTTTTTGTTCTAGTGAACGGGAAATAATAAATTTGGTTTTTTTATAAAGCTAAAAATATGGCCTATATAAAACAAAATCATAATTTTTTTTTTTAATTTTTGGTAAAATTCACAATTTTAGGGTAGTCGGATACCTTAACACCTCTGATATGATTTAGTGCTGAAAGAGTCCAGGAAGTTGTGGCATTTGACAGGGAGGACAAATTCTGACATACTTACGGAGGTATTTTATGACTTCACGATCGGAAGACCTATTCGAGCATGTTTTATTTACAACTAAATCTCTCCATCTTATTGCAGTTCACCTCTACTGGTCAAAAGAACAATAAAATGTAACCATTTTCTTGGCCGACCCATTCTCCCAATTATAACCCCATACAGAATGGTGGGGTTTGAGAAAGAAATACCATTCAGAATATAGAAATGAACTAGTGAAGCGATAAAGTGTGAGATAGGGTTGGACAGTTAAACCAGCAATGAGGACTATAAATAAATTATAGTTTAAAAAACTAAAAAACACTCTGTTATAGTTAATCGAACTAAGTTGTAACTTAAGCCTTTTGTCGCCAAATCTGGAAATGGAATCTGAAATGAGTCACCAGATGCGGGATGGTATCTGGAAATGGGAAATCGTTAGTCATGATGATCCTGATCAGGACAATGGAACAAAATTATTAAATTATTGTATTGTCATCGGCCCTGGACAAGCGAGAAAAATTTCGAATAAATCTGACCTTTTAAAGTGGGTAAAATTAGAGTTCAAAGATTTCGTTACATACAAGTAAAGCTTATAAAAGGGTGTTAAAAATTAGTTCATAGTTGTCGGATCATGTAATATTAATGAAGGCAAGGAAGATGTCACTGAATACTGAAAATGTTTTCATATTTAAAAAATTACGCTAGATTTTTTGGCATGCTTTTCTTTTTCATTTTATGACAATTATTCAAATAATTTTTTAAAAATAAGAAAAAATTCTTTGTAACAAATTTTTTGGCATGCTTTTCTATTTCTTTTTCATTTTGTGACAATTATTCTAATTATTTTTTAAAAAATAAGAAAAAATTCATTGTAACAAATTTTTTGGAATATAGTAATATTCTCTTTTTTATTAATATTAAGCTTTTCTATGTATAGAATATGATACTACATTTGAAAATTCTCAGGAATTCATTTTTATCAAACTAAATGCAGATCTCAAACCCTTTGAGCCTTATTTTTCATTATAATAATTTGAATTAGTGTTGCAAAAAATTCATAGATAAAGTTCTAAATCAAATATCTTTCATTGACTTTATTCGAAAAGAATATCAGATCACGAAAATCATGGGATAAGAAGAATTATTTATGATGACTTGCAGAAATGCAAAAATTATAAGGAAAGTATTGTGGCTCTTGCAATAATAATTGGTAAAATATGTCCATAGATCCTTCAAAAAGATTAAAAGACCATGAATTGACAAGGGAAATTTTTATAAATTGCTGATAATAGTTCTTTAAATAAATATTTTGATTGCCCTCATCACCATTACACGAGGCGTATCCGGAAACTAAGTATCGTTTTAGAAAACTCGCATAAAAAAAAACCCTTTTTTTTTCACAACACAATTTATTTATTTATTTTTTTTAAATCCTACGCCCATTTTCGACATCTCTGCCATTAGTTGACAAGCAGCCTAATAAAATGACGATGAAGCATAAAAAGAATTAAAATTTGCCAGAGTTGTCCACAAAAAACTTTAAAACGAATAGGGCAGTATCTGGGGTGGTCACCATCCAATTCACCCTGGTGGCACAGAGGGCAATAAGCAGAATCCTTTACTCCAATGCGATGTAAATGCCTCTGCAAATAATCATGTCCAGTAAGAAAACGAAAACACGCAACTCCAACAGATCGAGGCAGGCAACTGGGAACTCTACCACTTTTATTAAGCAAGGTATTCCACCTTTTACCTGCAGCTGCTTCACCATACAGGGAGACTATTAATTTGCAGTTTATTGTAAATGATTCTCTTGATGTTACGCAGATGCAAAGGAGAGTCAGGTTGGGACATGAGAGATCTCGCTTTAGCAAGCCTATCTGCTTTCTCAATTTTCAGAAATGTTACAGTGACTGGGAATCCACACTGGAGGGCAATGCTTTCTCTAGACTTCCCAAGTTCATTATATCATCATTATATCTTAAGTTTATTAGAGACAAAATGGCAGCTTGAGAATCGATGATGATGCGGCACTCATTAATTTACTCTTAAATTTCCACTTAATTTAACTAACATCGTAAAAACTACCCAGGTTCGCTTATTTAACTTTTGTCCGCATCAACATAGTGGTTAGTACTTTCTAATCAAATTCAAAGACAACGTAAAACTAATGAAACTACTCGGATTAAAATTAAATTAAATTAGTTTATTACAATTAGATTACATTACAAATTTAGAATTTAGATTAAACACAATTAAAATTAAAAATTAGAGAACAATGAATAAAAATTAAGAATTTCACTTATCTGAAACGGAGGCAAGTGATGGAGGCGGCAATGGTCTCGCGGTCAGCGAGACTTCAAGTTTCTCCTTAAGGCACCCGACTAGGTTCGAAGACCAATTTTTCAAAAATTGATTATCAGAAGAATTTTATTGTTTTAAAGAACATAAATAGGCTTAAAGAGTTATAATTTTGAAATAAATACCATGTATCACCTCTGTTTTTGAAAAAAAAAATTATTTTTATAAATTTTTTTTAAAAAATTCAATTTTAGGGAAAACAGCGTAAAAAAATATATATTGGACATAATGTAATTTTAATTGCATTGATATATTTATTGATCCACCTGAAGTGTCGCAAACCGCAGGTTAAAAAATATTTTCAAAAATAAATATTTAATAAGCATTCGAACTTCACGTTAATGATTTTTCGTTAAAATTACTCTATATTCTAAGCTAAAAAGGGCTATAAAATGTGATTAAATGTAAGTATCTTAAAACCTGCAGTTTGCTTATCAACTGGCTTAACATTCCTTAGATTCAAAAAGGGGGGGGGATTACATAGTGCCGATTTATCCATTGGGTGCGCGGGGCCCAGATAATCTAGGCTTCACCAGATTTTCTGGTTATAAATTTCGATCCGCTAGTGCCAAGGGGGTCCGTAGATCTGCCCTCAAGACCCGAAATGATTTTCAACCAGCACTGGGATTACAGAATGCACTTCAAAGTCGGCGGGATTGGCAATCGTCTTAAGCACTTTGAACGACCACTAACACGTGTAAAAACAATACAATCTAGGTGTAATGGCGTCAATGTGGACTGACAACCAACCAGGAACACGTGTGCGCAAGGGTTGAACGATACTACCTCTGCGGTTACGGTAGAATGAAACAGTACTTAGTATCTGGATACATCTCTCGTAATGTATTTAAATATTTTCAAACGTGGATAATGGAGTTTTATTTAGAATTATTTTCCTCTTATCATGATAAATCAGAAAAGTTGATTTTTTAAAATAAAGGTTTCCCGGAGCAATTAACGCGCCACCTTATGTATCATCTCGTGTGGAACTAGCGTAAATTTAACTTATATCCAGGCAAATATAACATAGCACTTTTCTCATGTAAACATTGTCTCTCCTAATTTCTCTTCAATATTTTATTTCCATAAATTTCATACCTAAAAATTTCTGAAATCTCGTATTCTCTCTAAAAATAACATATATAAAGAATTCAAAAGTGAAAGAAGTTCAATTATCACTTAGTAAAAATATGAAAATTATTTAAGGTAACTGGGACGTTTGCGACAAGCAAAAAGGAACTTTTTTTTTTGCACCAAATTTAAATGGTTCTCACTTACCTAAATTAAAACCAATGGAAGTAAAATTTTTACGTTGAATTATCTGCATATTTCTGTACCACTTAATGTAAAAAAAATTCCATTTTAAATAACAAATAAATTTGTATGAGCAATAATTAATCAATAACTATTTTTTATTTTCAAGGCATGTTCTTACCTTTAGGTACACTTTGCATAAAATCCACTGCATATATAGCTATAAAATTGTACAGAGTTTTTGCAAACATAACAATCCATAAAAATGAACGAAATGAAATTTTCAAAACTATATAAACTTATAAAAATTTTTAAATTTCGTGGGAAAATTGTGCTATATTTAAAATTTATAAATGCTTATTTGAAAAAAATTCGTTCACTTTGTTGAAAATTTGTGGATCTAATAGCATACAAAATATCAACTCTATAGGTAAAGTAGATTTTGAGAAAAGTGTACCGGAGTCACCAAAAAAGGCACTTTGAGAAAATTGCAAATAATTTTCATCTATGATTTGTAAAATAATATTTTTTTAATGCAATATAAAGCCATACCATTATTAATTGGATTATTTTGCATCATTTCTCAGTTTTTGAATTGTAAATTTGAAATTCTAGATTATTTAGAAGTCTTTTTAATTACTTTTTCCTTACTTCATCAACACGTGTTATCAACGATTACCACCTTCTTCCATCTAAAATACTAAAGTTTTATGTCTATAAGTTTTGGTATTTTTACTTCACTTTGAACATCATCACTACAGGATATTACAGAATTCCTTGCACATATTTTTATTGTTATAAGAATACACAAGGAAAATGTCTTTGATGAATCTAAGAACTTAACTGAATAATCTAATTTGAATGGAACTCTCTCTGTTTTAAAAATTATAGCAAAATAATCTCTATTTTTGTATTCATATGAATATTTATTTATTTTAAAATAAAGCCAACACAGTAATAAACACATATAGAGTTATTCATGAGCATTCGAATGCAGTTAGGAAAAACGAAATGTCTATTTTACAAGCTGTGTATTTAATTTAGAATAATCCTCAAGATCCTCTTTGTACTATATCCACTTGATTTATAATTTAAGAACTACACGGAGTATTTATAAATTCAAAACTAGACATAATTAACATTTCAAGAAACAAAATTTTATTTTAAAATATTGTAACTTATCATTTAAATTTTCCGTAATTTTTGCACAAAAAATTTAGAATTTTCAATAAATTTGAACATATAATATAGAAAAATCACATTCTTTGTATAGAAAAATTAGTTTCTTCAATACATAAATACAATACGGATTTTGAAGAAGAACAGTTACATCACATTTGCTTACAATTTTAAAATTCAATTTTTTAGCGTTCTATTTATCGAATTCTCATAAATAATGCCTCTATGGATGCAGCAAAGGGCCTTCTATTTTCAAAGAGAAAATTTTTTAAAAAAATGCAAAATTTAAAGCACCTTCACGTCCCAGTTACCTTAAGTTAATGAAAAGAAATTTTTTTTAAAGTAACCAAACAAGAAAAAAAAAATTTTTTTTTTAAAGTCAATTTCTACTTAGGCCAACAAAGAAAAATTAAATAATTACACAATTAATATAAATACATTATACATATGACAGAATCACAGTATTAAGAGGCAATTGATTTTTATTAATTATCATTAAAGTATAGTATTGTCATCCAAAACAATCATGTATATAAAATTTCAGTTCAACTGAATGCTTAAAACTTAAAAAAAAATATTTTAAATTTTTGACACAAGTCGCTAAAAATGAAACCAACGAGGCTGTATCTGTAATTCTTTAAATAATTAGTCTCAATCAATTAATTTTAATTAATGAAAACTAAATTATCGTATTATCACACAAAGCAATAATGAAAAGAAAATTTTACCTCAAATGAGTGCTTTAAAATGTGAGAAAAAAAGCCTTTTAAACTTTAGATACAAGTCGCCAAAATGGTCACTAAGTCACCAAAAATGTTGCCAATGTGGTTGTATTTGTAATTCTTTGAATAATTAATTTTAATCAATTAATTTTTATTAATCAGAGTTAAATTATCGTATTGTCATCCAAAATAATCGTGTATATAAAATTTCAGTTCAATTGAGCGCTTTAAAATGTATTTTATTAACGATTGAATATTTGATCCAAATATAGGGAGATTATGAACTAAAAGTAGAAATTGAATAAATACGTTTTTCTGTAACTTGAAGATCATAACTGTAGTTCATATATGAATTATCTATATATCTGCAATTCATAAATTAATAAAAAAACATTTCATTCGATTCAGATGTAGTTGATAATATTTGAACATTTATCTAAATCCATTCAGATCTACTTTAGGCACGTGCCATCTAAAAATATTCAATACCATTTCATAACTTAAAGACTGTGTTAATTGTATTCATCTGTTGTGTGGACGTGTATATTCTACATTTACGCAGTCTGCTAGTAAATATTGATGTCATGATTGTGCATGACGTTGATTCAATGTGTTTATCCAGTAAGCTTTTCCCATTTAGTTTACTAATTTTGCCACCTTCATACAACCTGACACCATTAATACTCTGAAAATAGCTTGAATCTATGAAAATTAAGTGCTTTCCTGTTATTAAGAAAATATTTTTCGAGTTTTTTTTATGGAGGATACAGTATGCACGCATGGGTTATGTGCTGTTATATTATTATTTAAAAATAGTAATAAATATTGGGTCGAATAGATTTTCTTAAACAATTTAAGGGCCGATATACTTTAAATTATTATTTAATAAATTTGTTGAAGATATTAGAAATTGTTGAGTTTGGTTTTACGTTGTTGGATTAAGGAAACATGACACGATTTAAGCAAATATTTTTAGTTTATGGATTTTCAAAATTTTTTTGGTTGTCTTCTATGTTTGTATACAAAGTAAAACAAATTTTGTGTTCTAAATTTCATAAAAAGCTAGCCATTTAATTTTTTAAGGAAAAAAAAATTGTGAATTTTTTTAAAATGCTACTTTTTTCTACAAAAATTTCCATACATGCATGAAATTTGATTTACAAGTACGTCAAACTATGTATAACAAAAGTTGGTATGGGTTTTGCAATACATGATTGGTATTCGTACAATACTTCTTTTTATGAATACTTCTTGAAAATTCTTTAAAAAAATGTATAAATTCTGAGTTCAATTATTTTTAAAAAGTTAAGTATGCTTTGATTCAAAAATGCATAACAACGTTTGTTACATGTACCCAGTGGCGTAACGTACACCCCGCACTGCGGGGGGCCCAAAGCCTGACTGACGCCATTAACATAGATTTTCTCAAAATTCGCTTCACACTTTTTAAAATCGAATTTTTAAGCGATTTTCCAATTAGCAATCAAACGTCATTCCTTAACAAAATTTTTTCGCCCATTAAATATCTTTAATCCTTTAGCCATATCAAAAAACATTTTTTTTATTTGCTGTAATTCAAGGCTACGAGAGATACTTTTCTTTAGTGGGTTTTCTTTTAAAATCTTAATTACTGACAAATAACACTAAAGTCAGACGGAGAATCGGATAAAATGCTAAAAAAAGTATAAAAATTCATCGCTTTTATTACTACATACACTTTACATTAGCTGTAGGAAGAAAAAAAAAGACATGATTTACTTTTTACGAAGTAGCAAAGTAACTTATTGGCGGCTTTGGTTCCCCCTCCCCCATGTATTTCATTTTCATTTAGCGAAGTCGTAAATAATGTACATCTGTTATGCTTTTTTCAAGTAAAATAGTATTACAATACTTGAAAAAGCAGAGAGAGCATTTGGAATGATTATTTGATGATAGAGTTATTAGTATTCTCAATCAAATGATGCATAATGAGAAGAAAGCATAATGGAATGTATCAGTTTTTTTATTTTTTTCCATGAAATCATTTTTGCTTCATATAAAGAACACTCCTCATTAAAAAAAGTTGCAGTAATTATACGCTAGACTATAATGTAACTTTAGGTCAAGCTCAGCCTCTGAGATTTAGAAATGAAGGATTAGGTAAGACGTACCTTTTTTCTTTCTTAAGAATTTTAATCGAAAATTATTTTACAGTGTTCGTGTCTTTCTTAGTGTTCAATTTTATTAAAGTTACCATGTTAGATTTCCCGTTTTAGTAAACATTAAAAATGTTATGCTTTATTTACTTTTCGTTCACTCAGGCTCCGGTTGATTTTGTATTCAATTATAAGTTAAACATTAAATATTTTTACGTGATGTTTTAAGGTACATTAAGTAATGGTTTGGCAATCCTTTATATGTATATACACACACTTGCTAGAATAGTGAGTGAGTGAATATTAATGTCGCACTGTTCAGCTACACGAGGGCTTTTGGCGACGGACCACGTAATTTTGAACCATGGTCAAGTGACGAGGACGACACCTGAGCTTGCACCCCCTCTCCTAACTACCACACCACACCTACGGGAGGACGTTTGAGCTCTCGACAGATTTAACGTGCATTGCTCCCCTACACGGAGGGTCTTCAGTGGTACTGGGCTCGAACTCATGACACGCTAGCCATGATCCGATACCTTGACCACTTGGCTACCGTGGCCACCACACTTGCTAGAAAAGAGTGTTCTTAAGGACGAATGAGAGAAGATGAGCCTGAAGAAACCACTAGACTTTTTAATTCATTGCCGAAATGACTTCAGGCGGTTTTCAAAACACAGGGTTATCCAACCAGCTATTAAATAGCTCATTATCCTGTTTAGATAATTTTTGTAGTTACTACTAAACAGTGAACGCAGACTTTTTCTACTTGATTTTTGTTGGTATCGCTACAAACATGTCTTTATTTTCAAAGCTATGAAAGCAAACCGAGTTTAGTTTTGTTATTCTCAATACTTGGAATGAACTAAATAAAATATAATTTTTTAAGAAAATTTCAAATTCCGGTTTTTAAAATTTTTTTCGTTGTTTATGTAAGCAGTAGTTGGTGAACGCAGATTTTTTCTTCCAAGTATATATATATGTATTATATCAGATCCAGCTTGGGGCCCAGCATCTGACCTTGCGGGGGGGGGCAATTATTTTCCGTTACGCCACTGCATGTACTATTAGCAATAAGTAAAAATAAATAAAAGCATTAAGTACAATAGGAAAAACATCTTCGCATTTTCAATGAAGACAAACTAATTATTTTACCTTTTATGAGATAAGTATGTTTAAAGTTTTGATTTGCCATAGAGATGTGAATAAAAAAGAATGTAAACGCTATCATAATTCTGAGTTTTTTAAATTTAGAGATTTCAAATTTTGTGAAGTTATAGAAAAGTATATAAAAAATAATTTAGAGTAAAAAAATATTAGACTTGATTTTTTCACCGATTTTTGCCAATTGAATCGTATTGTGTCTCCTTAATATGTAAAGATATATATATATATATATATAGATGTCTTAATTCTTAATAATAGTATTTTTTCGTGAATCAAAACTAATTCAATTTCAAAGAAAAGTTTGTTTTCCATACAAAATAAAAGCTGTTATAAATAGTTCCTATTTTTTAAGAAAACAGGAAGACTATTTGATTTGTTACGCCTTTACTTACAAAAATACTGCAGTTCGATTATAATTGTTTAAAAATTAACATTTTCACTTTTGTTATCAAACTTAAGTGAAATGTTTGTGTTTGATTTGTGATATATTTTCAAAATTAAGACTTCGAAAAGCAAAACGGAATGATTTCTGCAATAATATTTTACTGCAGAATGTGTATTCGCTTGGAATACTTTATTTGTCTCTAAATCACATTCAGGGGTGTTTTAAGGCATGGAACAACTGGAACCCAGCCCATAGTCTCGGCATGGGGAGGGAGGGGGGGGGGCTCGTCTCGTTTTAGACTCGGCCTCATTTCGATCTGGTCCGAATAACTTCAATCACCACTTATTATTCCATGAAATATTCTACGAAAATTCTATTTCGAATTGCATGAGAACTGTCAATAGTGGCAAGACTGCATTATTGTGTAATGTACGTCTTTCGTATTTAGGCCTACACCTAATGCAATACACCATCATAACTCATTTGGTTGAAAACCGTAGTGGGTTGAGTCGATATGTTCCTAGTCTGTTAGGTTACAATTTAACAGACTAGTCACGCATATTTATTTGTTATGAGTTACCGTTTGCACGAGTATTTGACAATGTCTGCTACAATGAAAATCGTTTAACACGAAACTGAGGGACTGAAATTTTTGTTTTCCGAGTTAAAAGATTTGCAAAAAAGAAAGATATATTCAACAAATTTAAGTTTATTAGAGCACATTTTATTTTTCATATTATATTTTAAAAAACAATGACAAAAAACAAAGAACTTGATAAATAATACTAAGGTCAATTTTGAAAATCAAACATTTTTTTTTTTGGATTTGATTTTTTTTTTTTTTTTTTTTATGCATTGGTTGATGTGTTTTTTTTTTTTTCAATTTATTGGTCTATAATTGTCTATTTTCAGTTCTATTTGGATATGGGAAGAGAGCGCATTATTCATCTATTCTTCTTGAATCATCAATAATATTTTTTGAGCTTTGAACAAATTCCAAAAAGTCTGTCTCCCATAATTCGATCTGTATACACATTAGCATGTACTACAGCGGAGTCTTCCGATGATCCAGTAGGACCAGTGGCGCACACAAGAGGGGGATACCCCTCCCCACAAACCTTGATTTTTTTTCAATTGATTTTCTCTGCGCACATTAGTACGTAAAACTTTTTTTGTGTTTGTTATTAATAATTAATTTTATCAATTAAGGCTAATTATTCATTATATAATTAATTTTTTACTGTTTTTTTGTTCCTGAAAATTGACAAAATCAAAAGAATATTTTGGGCGGCGTACTGGAGCATGATACTAAAGTAGTGGACTTTCGATCCTGGGGCCCTACCCCCTTGAAAAATTCCTGTGTGCACTATTCAGTAGGACTGTTCAATAATACAAAAATTTCTCAAACTTCGGCTGATGTTTTCCGTATTTATTCATTCTCTGAAAGGAAATCTTTCCGTGTTAAACGAAATTCCTTTCGTGTTAAGAGAAAAAAAATGCATGAAATTACATACACTCATGTCCATAAATTAAGGATAATGAAGTTCAGGCAAAGAAAGAGACAGAAGCAAAACAAATTTGACATATTTGTAAAGTCTATTTATTAAACCAAAGGTAAAGAGCAAAAAAGATGCTATATGTTTGACATAATTAATAAAAATTGCGATTCTTACTCCCTGGAGAAAATTTTAAAAAAGAAACTATTTACAAAAAACAGTATAACATGGTTAGTATGATGGTTAATACGGAGTATGTCTCCCGGACGATGCAATACAGGCCTTACAACGCCTACGCATGCTGAGTATCAAATTATCAATCTGATCTTAGTGAATATTACACCACTCATCAAGCAATGCCCTCCGAAGTTCCGGTAGACAGGTGGGAGGGGGTTGACGAGCTGCAATTCGTCGGCCAAGCATATCCCACACATGCTCTACTGGATTCAAGTCCGGTGAGTATGCTGGCCAATCCATACGAGTGATATCCTCCGATTGAAGGCATTCGTCTACAATGTTTGCACGGTGAGGACGGGCGTTGTCATCCATAAACAGAAATTCAGCACCCATGGCGCCCCGAAACAAACGTACATGTTTTCCAGAATGACATCCCGATAGATGTGGCCTGTCATCGTTACACTCTGAACATGCAGGTCAGTTCTGGAACCAAGAATAATTCCTCCCCAAACGAGCCATCCTGCACCACCATAACGGTGTCGTTCAATGGTGTTCTCTTGGTGGTAACGAGTACCTGGCACTCTCCATATGAAAGTTCGGCGAGAATCAGACTGCAAACTAAACCTGGACTCGTCGGAAAACATCACACAAGACCAATGTTGCCGTGTCCATGTCCTCTCTACTCCAGGTTAATCGCAGGCGACAGTGAGTTGCGGTAAGGGGAACACATCTGACAGGCCTACGAGCATATAGATCAATGTGCCCTAAGCGTCTGTACACGGTCTGCCTTGAAACTGTCGTACCGGTAGCTGAAGAGAGCTGACGAGATAGGTCTGATGCTGTGCTCCGTCTGTTTCTTTTGGCAGTAACTGCCAAATACCCGTCCTCATTCGGCGTTGTAACTCGGGGGCGACCTGTTCTGTAACATCTACTCACATTACTATCATCTTGGAATCGTTGCCAAAGCCTGGAGATGACACTCTGGGCGACTCCAAGTTCCTCGGATACTTCCAGCTCGGTACGTCCGCATTCCAGTCGTCCGATAATTCTACCACGTAAAAAATCATCCAAATGCTTCCTTTGTGCCATAACTATGTGGTTATTGCACTGAAAGGCTTTTAAAGCGCTTGTGAACAATTTTACTTCTTTGCCACCATTCCTTATATACCCCTCTCTTACACTCTCGTCATTGTGAAGTACTATCCGTGCCATCTGCTGGTTTCCTGTAATTTGCATATTCTTCTTCAAGATGTGTGTGATAATTCTAAATGTGAAATTTTTATTTTAGATTTCAATTTCTGTGTGATTCTGAATTATCCTTAATTTATGGACATGAGTGTAGTAGTTTGTTAGAGCCGTTGCATTATTTCGTGTTAACCAATACTTTGTCATAAGAGTTTTCGCGTTAAACGGTTTTTACCGTATATACTACTTAAGTCGTCTACTGCGACTATTTTTTTTAAATGGAGATATGGGGATATTTTTTTTTTTGTGGTTTTTAGATTTATTTAGTACATTTTAAGAAAAATATACTAAAGTTAAGGAGAGAAAAAGAAATTATTATTATTAAAATAGAAAAAAGGGTAAAAATTTACATAAACGAAGCGCATTCTGTACAAAAAATTTATGAACAAATTTTCAATTTTGATGTGTTGATTTGTTATTCATTTTTGAAATGATCTTCAGATAAGAGATATTTTAATTTTTACAAGAACTAGAGTACTTTATCTTAATGCTATATGAAATTGATTTAAAAACAGGGATTATATTCACATAAGGGATTTTAAATTTTTTAATAAAGTAGTGATTGACAAATATGATGGTTAAGAGCTTTTACTGTTATGAGAACATACACAAAAAATTTCAGTTAAGTATTTTCAAAACTTTTTGAGCGATCGCTCTGTTCCCGTTTAAATATTTTAAGAAAAAACACATTTCGAGTTAAACGCATTTTAAAGTATGACATCTTGCTTAAAGTAATGGCATCTGCTTTTACTAAAACACTTGTAGTTTTTGTTCTTGTGAATGGAAAATAATAAACTTAATATTTTTATAAAGTTAACAAGATGGACTATAAAATAAAATCATGATAAAAATTTGTAAAATTTTGCAAAATTCACAATTTTTGGGTAGTTGGATACATTAAAAAGGTTGCAGGTAAGGCTTACTTTTGCATAAAAAACCAGGGCCTCAAGAAGTCTTAAGATTTTACTGGTTGGTATACGGGCAAAACCAATATCTTGTTTATCTTCTTTTGACTTTTTATATATAAACTCCCCCTTCCCTTTTTTTTAAACTTTTCTTGTGAAACACGTTAAAGTTGAAATGGAAACTCGTATATTCCTATTGTAAATTATATGTAAGCAAATGTAACAATACACTTTTAAATTGTTACTCCTAATTTCTTTTAATATTAATTTTATTTCCGTAAATTATATCTATCCAAAAATTTCTCAAACCTCACTCCTCTTGTACTTGAAATAAAGAATGATAAAAATCATTTGTATAAAAAATATTTAAAATATAAAAATGTATTAATTTTAATAAAAAATCTGAGTGACAAATTAAATATTTTATTTATAGCGCAAAACATTAAAAAAATTTTTTTTTGTTTTAAATACGTAAGCGTTTTCAATTTTCCTTCTTTTTTATGAAATATAACTCTATAAAATTATTTTGACATTCCAGTCTGAAAAATAGCTATTTATTGATTTTATGCTATGAATTTCAAAATCATTGTGTAATGTTTGGAATTATTTTATAACCTAATTTTAAAGAGTTTTTACTTTGATTTCTACATTTGTTTACGGTATTTTTTTTTTTTTTTTTTTTGCACTGTCACTGCATTTGCATTGCAGTTTCTTCATCTTGTTAATATCTCTTCTGAATCATCTGTAAAATATATAATCTATAAACATATTGAGAAGACCATTATATATGTTTGTAGTTCAATAACATATGTGCAAGTATGAGATGGTTGAATTGGAAATATAAATAAATGTTCCTAATTCTAGTTTTTTAAAACTATAGAATTTATAACTTTCGCAGATCAAATAGACATGTTTCAAACGTTGAAAAATTTATTAAATGAACATGCCATTTTAAAATTACATGAGAATTTTCCAGTAAATTTAAGTTCCCAAATGCCTTTCAATTTCAAAACTTTAAATTTAATGAAGCCTCCTCGATTGCCGAATGCCAAATTTTTATAAAATTAAATGTACAGTAGAACATCGTTTATCCAAACGTTTATTATCTGGAGCGTCAAATATCCAAACCAGTTTTTTTTTGTCAACTACATGTACTGTATATGAATACGTTTTCGAACAGTGCAATGCTCAACAGTTGTTTCACGTGAGGCGCCAAAAGTGACAGGCAAACCAAACAGTTGTGGGATTTGGTAAATATCTTCGCGGAATATTAGGTCAGTTTGTTTCCAAGTGAGGGGGTGTATTCGTGCCCTTTGTTGAGTTGTAAAATGCTATGGCTTCGAATTCAAAACGGAAGAGCAACGTCTTGAACATAGAGACAAAACTTGAAAGCATTGAACCGTTTCGCTAACAGAAAAGGTGGAGCGATGCAGACAGCAAGCGACTGTGGATTTCAAATGCTAAATGATGACGAGATTGTGACTTCCGTGCAAGAAGAATCCGACCCTGTCGACGATGAAACGGACAAGTACGAGGACAACAACAACAATGAAAGTAGCAAAGGTCCATCAAATGCTGACGTGTTTTTCTGCGTTAGAGACAGCTATAGAGTGGTACGAACAACAGAGTGCTGTTCTACTCAACTACTGCTGCTGCTCAAGAGAATCAAAGACCTTGCAGCGAAAAGCGAAGGTGTGCAATGGTACAGCGAACAATAATTGATTATTTTCCACAGTAAAGGTAAAATTGCGACATTTTGCACATTTTATTTTTCCTTCAAGCACGTTTCCCACATGTGATGATTTTCAATATTCGTATAGTGTCCGGTTTCATATCCTGCATGGATCGCATTCGGTTTTCGGTTATCCGAACAATCGCGCATCCGAACAGTGTACGGTCCCAATTGATTCGGATAAACGACGTTCTACTGTATTGTGAAATACCTTGAACGCGAAAGACGAAATATTGGTTAACACGAAATAATACAACGGTCCCGATAAACTACTTTGTACTGCCATGCACTTTTTTTCTCTTTACACGAAACGGAATTCGCTTGACTCGAAAAGATTTCCCTTTTGGGAATGAACAAAATACGGAAAATACCAGCCAGATTGGACTGTCCTACTCTTTTATCGGAAGAATTCATGGCAGTAGATGATGATGATGTGTGTACAGCTCCAATAATAGCAGACAAAGGGCATTTTAGAGTTTGTTCAAAGCTCGGAAATAAATAAACATCGATGCAGATTTCGACGACAAAAGTGAAATGAATAATGCAGCTCCTGTTCCGACATCATCCTAAATGAGGAATATCATGAAAAGTTTGCGCATTTATTTAGACGCACATTCCAATGGCAAAATTAATTAAAAAATGGACGATATCGAATAATTTGATGCAAAAAAACAACAACAAAAAAAAGCAAAGAAAAATATCACAGATTATTTTCCAAAAATTTAATAAATATTTTATTTTTCAAAAAATTTGAAAATTTGGTATTCAATTTATTTAAGTTCTAGCCAATGTTTTTGCTTCATTGAATTTGTTAAATTTATGCATATATACATATCTGTGTACCGTAAAATCCGGCGTATAATGCCAACACCTCCTAGATATACGTGCTGATAACGCGCACCGCCGTATAATGCGCACCCATACTTTCAAGTCGTATTTTTTAATGTTTTGGTATATTCGCCGTATAACGTACACCCCCTATTTTACGAAGAAACCCAAAATATACGGGGGTAGTGCTCTTAGGTTTTTAAGTCAATTATTCGAGGTAGAAAAACATTTAGTATTTAGAAAAATTAGTATATTTCTAGAACTACACAACCCGTTCACAAATAAAATGGCATTCCTTTTAAATAAATAGCATTTCGATACATGTAGAGAGAAGTCTAATTTTTTTTTTCTATAATCATCTTTATTTTTATTTTTAAAGCTCTTATTTTTATACGGGGCTTATAACGTGCACCCGTAAATTTCGATCTTATTTTTTATGTTAAACGTGCGCATTATACGCCAGATTTTACAGTAAATAAAATAAATTCTAATAAACTTAATTTTTTTTTTGGGGGGGGGGAGATACTTTACATCCTTTAACGCGAAATTCTTTTAAAACGAAAAACTATTTCAGAACCTGCATTTTCGTGTTAATCGATTTTTATACTGTACTTTCAATAAAAACACAATTTTTTTTCTAATTTAAAAATCGCCTCAAATGAAATATGAGTTATTTAATTTTGAAACAACACAAGCGTTTAGCCTGTATACACATTTCTTATATCCATCATCCATTTAAAACTAAATTGTTAGTAATAATATAAAATAAGAAATAAAATTTTATTCATTTCTGCATTCAGCCCTCCCCATCCCCCAACAGATTTTTGATTTTTAACATACAGATCACCCCTCGGCTCTTTCGTATACGTGTTTTTTGGAATGTAAGCTCTCCCCGCCCCATAAGAGGGAGGGGGTGCTCTGCATTCATTTTTTTATTTTGTTTAAAAAATGTAAACTTCATTCAACACATGTTTTCAGAAAAATTTCGATTTATGTTTGTCTATTTTAAATTGAAACAAGCATAAAAACTATTTTTCAGTAACATTTTTACTCATCACTTGATAAGAAATATTTTGAATCATCAAAATATATTTTGACAGAATTTTTTTCCCCTTCACAATCCGTGACACTCGCCTTCGATATATTTTTTCTTCCTAAACTGTTTTAGCTTTAAAAATATCGTAAAATAGCTATTTTTCCAATTTCGTACCTTTAAATTTGAAATTACCTCTTAATATTTATAAAATTAAAAAACTATTCAGGACAGGAAACTCCAAAAAAGTTTTCATCGTGCTCGATATATACCGCTGTAGACACAGAAATGGCTAGTTCTCCTCTTATTCAATAGATGGCGCGATAAGATCTATTTGAAGTGCAGCCACGTTTTAAATCGAAATTCAGAAATCGCGGTTGTATTGTGTCATTGCTCACTTCGATCGCAAAACTCAATGAAAATAACTATATTGGCGGGGGAAAAAAAGAAAGAGTTATCCATGACATTGCACAAAGGAGACAAACAGCTTTTAACTTCGCATCGTTTTGCAGAATTGGGTGAAAGAAATGTTCGAATCGCCGCAGGGTAACAGTCACGAATATTGCCTGATTAGAATCGTTTGCAAACGGTAGCCAGCAATTAGGACCAATTACCTAACAGATGTTTTAGCCACGAAGAGAAATCGCATCTGTAATCCAAGTTGGTAGCGTGCTTACTGTAGAAGTGATAGAAATACAATCAAAACACAAAGAGAAGTCCCCCCCCCCGCCTTCTTCGTAATGATATTTTTTGATTTTTGTTTTTGAAGTTCCACTTAATAATTGAAGTCATATCTGGCATCGGTTTTGTTTACGCACGATTTTCCAATTCGATGTAATGGAGATTATTTCGAACACATTTACGAAGCAATTAAGTATCATTAACGGAATATCTATTTTGGTTTAATAGGTGTTTTGCGGCTTAATGCATAGCTGTGATGTTTCGCGACTGTACAGCAAATAAAGATATCAATATATCTATTTGTCGGTTTTGTTCCCATTTATGAGAGATAAGCAATGTGATAAGAGAAAGAAAAAGAAAAGTCTTGTTCTTGTTCGCATCAACTTTTCTTGTTTAGATGCAAATATTCAAAAGCAAAGCTCGAACTCCATATTAGTAAATAAAATGATTGATTTCAGACAAAATGCTGAAAAGTGTATCAGAATTTTATATTTCTTTAAAACATCTATTTCTTTTTTTTATAGGCATTCATATGTTTCAAGACACATATTTTTAAGTGAATCATATTATATATGGATATCCGCTTGACCATATGGAAGACTTAGAGCCAGCCCAATAACCCCAAAATGTATGCAGACACTAACTTTCTTTTTTTTCTTCTTTTTTGTAAATTAATCACAATAGAAAAGTTGTAACCAGTTTTGAAAAAAAAAAGCGGCTTAAATATCTTTAAGCTCAATCTACGATATAAAAACTACTAGCCGTTACCCCCCTCCCGTTTCATTTGGTGTTTTATAACATTGTATGAATATATACTGCTTATATATATAAAAATTATTGATACCTTAGTCCTATCATTAAGCCTTCGATCGTATTAAAAAACGTTTTTATAACTCTCACCTCCCGGTTTAAGAAAAGGACAGGACTTACACAGTCGACTCTCGATAATTCAAACCTTCGATACAGAGACGGATTAAGGTAGTTGGAGGCCCCTGGCGGTAAAAGGTTTGAGGCCCATGGGCTTAAGAGTCGAAAAACTAAAATAGTGAAAAGAGAAGCTTACTTCTCAAAATAAAATGTATTGCAAAAAAAGAAAAAAGAGAAAAAAAAAACTCGTCTCGGCTAAAGAAAAATCTTAACTGAAGAAAAAAAATTAAAAACCTTACTTGAGAGGCTTACAGTTTGATTTTTCTTTGGCAAATTCATCAATTGTTTTCACCTTATCTATTTGTCCAAAACATTTTATTCTTTATATAATATGGCCATGTTGTTCACTTTCTCTTTTCTCCCATAGTACTTCTTAAATTATTTTTAACACGTTTTAAACCTAAAAAAAGATTCACCTGATGCATTCGATATCGGTATTGTTAAAAATATTTTCAAAAGTTTTTCTACATTAGGATTTCTTTTACATCTCGATAAATTTCTAGCGGGGTTTTCATTGTATCTTTGTTTTCTTTTCATTTCTTCTTACAAAGTGGCGAGGTTGGTTTGTCGCTGGTCTTTGCACTCATCAAGCTTGTGCCCCCCCCCCTACCAGCGCTGGTGGCCACCGGCGGCCGCCAGGTCCGAAACCCGCTTAATTCGCCACTGCTTCGATAATACGAACCTCTCGATAATTCGAAGTATATGCTCAGTCCCTAGAAAAACTCTTGATATTTGGAACTAAAACATTATGTTTGGGTACACTCAATATTTTGAAGTAATATCTGTGGCTGGCCAGACTACAAAACTCTGTAATTCGATGTTATCTTATGAAACTCTCGACAATTCGAACACTCACTATTATGTGCAGTCCTGTAATAAACAGGTTGGAGCTTACAAGTTTTGTGTTGTGTTGTCTCTGCGTCTCTCCCCTGTAACGTAGTCTCTTTGATGACCATCTCTCTGCTACCTCTTCTTAGTGTTTTCCAGTTCCTCTGGCGAAAAGACACTTTTAATGTTTTCATTCCTTTAAGTGGACAATAGACCAACCGCACCTGTTGTCGGCCGTCAATATCTTACGTTTAACACGTGGCCTTGCTAAACATATGTTCAGAAAAAAGGGTCCGCTATTGTGAAGAAGAGATGCGTAGGATTGTGCATGAATGTAATGTTTTAATACAAGACTTCTAACTTCTATTAAATATTAATACTATATAATATGTACTTTTAAAAAATACTTTAAAATAATTTTATACACGTGTACGATTGTTGTTTTATTACTAAGTTTCAAATTTAAAAATGTTAAAAAAAATTCTCTTTGTGTATTTTGGGAATTTTTTTCTACACACTTGATAATTCGAATTTTTTCATTGGTCCCTCACACTTCGAACCATCGAGAGTCGACTGTATATATATATATATGTAATGACTTCTTCTAACTCTCTTTAACTTTACCCCATTAAATTATTTCCTAGTTCTTTACACAAGACCGTTATAATCTTAATCTAATTGCTCGCGCGCATTTGCATCCAATCACGACTCCTGTTACAAAAGAGTCGTACGACCTTCACCGCCAGTGTAAAAACTCGCAGCAGACGGTTACGCGCTCTCTTGTCTCTTGCCATCATGTAGTGTGCTGCAGCTAGTGTTTGTGTGTGTGTGTCGTCCTTGCTTAAATGTTTCAAGATGTATAATAAACAAGATTAACCTCAACACCGCCTCACTACAAGCTCATTTAAGAATCCAATTCCAACGAACATCGTCTTATTATATTAGTCGGCAGGATATTTTCCTGTGCGGGAAAGAAGCCACTTGCCACGCCCTGACAGGATTACCAAAATGATTGAGTAACAGTTCCGTGTTGCAAATGCAACGTCGAAAGGTGCAACGCCATCAGAAGAAAGTGTGAGCAAAAAAAGTTCTATCATCAACAAACATATGTTTTAAAAAAAGGGAAAAAATTATTCTACAATTCGATCTTTAGTTCTGTCTTCCAATGAAAAAGAAAAAAATCTGTGGATTTGCCCATTCATCGTAAGATGTGAAAAAGTGTTCCCTTCGTCAAAAAAGAGAAATTTCCCGTCTGTGTGTCAACGCTTTTCATAATATGTGCACGAATCACCATCAGTAGATCGATCTGTTTTTTTTTAAAGATAATTAATACTGCATATTTTGTGTTGATTTATTTCACTTTAAATTTATTTTAATTATTATTTATTTGGCATATTTTTAATAGCATTGCAATGCTTGTTTTCATGTGTGATAAAACAATAGTTATTTAAATAAGAAATAGAAATTTTTTCATGTGTGATAAAACAATAGTTATTTAAATAAGAAATATAAATTTTTTCATGTTTGATATTTGAACATTGATTATTAGTAACTGCAAATTTTTGATTTGTGTTGATATTTTAATTTAATATTTTTGGTATTTTTATTTTGTACTGCAAATTTTTTAAGAATTATTTAAAATTTTAATTTTTATATGATTTTCAGATCGGGATTTATAATGGCAAAGAATGATCAAACCAATTTAGCTGTAAATAGTAATACTAATCAAAAATCCCCAGTGAACCCTTTTTAATTGCATTTGACCCCGAAAATGGAATGAGAATAGAAGCGTGGTTAGAGTATTTTAATAATGCATGCAAAATTAGTAATAAAGACAATGATTGGAAAATGCTTAATATCTCTAAATACCTTAAAGGTTCTGCTCTAACCCATTATATTAATTCTTGCCTTAATATTTCTAATTTTGATGATCTGTGTAATATCCTTGTTGAAAATTTCTTAAAACCTAACGTAGTAAATTTATCAGATTTCTCTCAACACCAGCTAAGAAATAATTTAGATCAATATTTTCACCAGAAACTAAATTGTGGTAGACAATTAGGTCTATCTCCCCAACTCATTTTGGAAGGACTCACTGATGGAATGCCCACCAATATAAAACAATTAATGACCATTAACCCTCCCACTTCACCTACAGAATGGCTCATGGTATCTACCCGCATAATGAAAACACTAGCTGCAGCACACTACATGATGACAAGAGACAAGAGAGCGCGTAACCGTCTGCTACGAGTTTTTAGACTGGCGGTGAAGGTCGTACGACTCTTTTGTAACAGGAGTCGTGATTGGATGCAAATGCGCGCGAGCAATTAGATTAAGATTAAGATTATAACGGTCTTGTGTAAAGAACTAGGAAATAATTTAACGGGGTAAAGTTAAAGAGAGTTAGAAGAAGTCATTATATATATATATATATAATGATTTCTATAATTGTCGTCGCATTATCTTTTACGCTCCCGTATCCCCCTTCCCTAAACTGGATTTTCATAGAGCCCATTTTTAGTGTATCCCTTTTTAACAAAATAAACATTCTTGGCAAATTTCTAGTCTAAAATTAATGGTTCGAAATCGGAATTTCTTTCATCATCAAGTTCTAGTAACCAACTTTGAGAGTCGATTTCTGTAATACCCGTTCTTATTGGATTTCAATTTAACAAAAGAAATATGCACACCAAATTTCATTGGTGTGCATGTTTCATTGTGTGCATTCCCTTGCTATGTTTTTTGGTTTTGGGTAGATCCCGTAATATTGAATTTTCGTAAATTTATCAACTTAAATGTCCTTTTGACAACCGACTTACTTTAAAAGATTTAAATTTCTAACTGTAGTGAAATAAAATGTTTAAAATTTAAGAAACGCATGTAAATCAAATCAAAATTTAATTAATACATAAAATAACTCTTACATGAAATAACTGATCAAAAAACAAATGTTTATAATGGGAAGGATGAATCTGGTGCTTAAAAAACAAATTTTCAACATTTTATATCAATCTTGTCAAGTTTAACCCTAAATCTCCTCGGTTAGTAGTGCTAGTTATTTAAAAAAATTTTTTATTTTGGAGACTGGCAACCGCACTGAAACTCCTTCTAACTAGGAAAAACATAATTAAAAACTTTCTCACCATGCTTCATGATTCGTGATATATATAACAGGTATATCTTTTAAAAATCAAAAATTGCTGACATCCGTTTCTATGTGATCCATAGCTCATATAATATGACATTTGATTTTTTTTTCAATGTGACTTTATGAATTCATTACCTTCTCTCTCTGTGGTAATTACCATATATAGTCAAAACATTCTCAAACCTAATTTCAAAATCTGAATAAAAGGCATTTAAATGTTGAATATAGGTTAAAACGTCATTTTCTTGGCAGATTGTCTGTGGTCAATTGAGAAACTGGGAAAATTCGTGACGTCTAATGTTATACTTCTTTAGCTTAGTTCTAACTAGAAATTCTGACACTTTTTTTAATAAAATGTATGCTGTCACATTGTAACTGTAAATTAACCTCATTAATATACAAATCAAAAAAAGTAAAACAATAAAAAGAAACAGTTAAATATGCATATCAAAAATTAGCGAGAATTCAATGCATGAGATCTGACTGGATGGACAGCGCGGGTGCCGCATGCGCAGGAGAGAGAAAGCTCTTATAAAAAGCGTAAATGAGCGAGCACAGAATTACTCGAGAAGAAAAAGATAATCGATGTGTACTGTAGACACTCGACGCCTACGCAGGTCCATCAAGAAAAAGACCGGGCTGCTCCGGAGGTGTGGTTCTGCTCCATGATAACGCGCGTCCACACGTCTCCAGAGTCACACAAATGGAACTGGACAAGTTCCAATGGGAGACGTTGGACCATCCGTCCTACAGTCCGGATATGTCACCCTGCGATTTCCATGTGTTTGGTCCACTGAAGAAACACCTGAAAGGAAAGCGCTTCAACTCGGACGACGTACTCAAGGACACTGTGAAGGACTGGGTCTCGTCATAGCCACAGGAATTCTGGGAACAAGGAATCCTGCGGCTTGTTCATCAGTGGGATCGTTGTGCTCAGGCCTATGTGTATATATTGAATAAAGTCTATATTTGTACCCACCGTGTCGTTTCGTACCTTTTCATTTGACCACCCCTTTTATATATATATATATTATATATATATATATATATATATATATATATATATATATATATCCTCTTGAGACCCGAGAAGTAATTCCTCAATATATTTGTCAAATTTTCTTGGTGTATACTTAAAATGGAACTATTAAGAGGAAAAAAACATAAAAAGTACATTTTAAAATTTTTATTTATGTTAATTAAGTGGTACCCAAATGGGTATCATGGAACTACATGCATATAATGTAACAATATTAAAGTAAAGAGTTATATCGAGATACATAGTTTTTATAAACAGTTATTTGTTATAGAATTCAAAGAAGCAATTCCTATTTTGTAAGCACAGATGCAAGTCATATATATATATATATATATATATATAAATTTAGTAAATAAATCTATTAGATAAGGGAAGTCTGAATTCCATTTGAATAAATTTTCTTTTAAAATTAAATCACGATCGGGTTTAATGAGAGCCACTATTGTAGACCTCCCTTTACACCTCCTAGACCCTAAACTATTTTTTCGCTGACGTGGACACTTTGCAGCTCGTCATAGACCCCTGGAGGTCAATATAGACCGCTTTGGGAATCACTGGTCTGGTAGTTCGAAAATGGGAAATTTTTTTATCAGTACGCCCCAGTAACTCCCCGCTCCCATTCGAGTCAATTTCTGTAAAATCCATTCTTAGCGGATCTATATTTAACCAAAGAAACATGCATAGCAAATTTCAAATCTGTAGGTCTAACAGTTCAAAAAGAGAAAACTATGTATAACAAGCCGCAAAATTCTTGGGGGGGGGGGCGCTTGGAATTCAACACAGAAAAAATTATCGCTGTTACGTGAAAAAAAAAGAAGACACCTAACGGCAAAGAAACCAAAAAAAAACCCACTTGAATTGTTTGTCAAGAAAAATAAAAAAATTACTGATATTCTTAAAAACAATTATTTTTGAATATGGCACAACTTGATGTGTTTATGGAAAAAAAAACAAAAAAAAACTGACTATGAAACACAACTATTTAAAAATGCATTATTTTTCATAAGAACACTTAAATATTTTTTTCTCAAACATTACGGGTTATTTAGCCTTGAGAATATGCAGTTCTATAAATTCTAAAAGCCGAAATGAGTTTTTATTAGCGTTTTACAATAAAGTTGCACGAGAGCTATTAGCAACGGACCTCGCAATTTTGAAACACGGTCAAATGACAAAGACAGCATCTGAGCTGGCAACTTCCTATCTCAGCTTCCCCTCTGCACCAACTGGAGGATGTTTAAACCTCGACAAATTTAATGCGCATCGGCGGCCTTTGCACGGCGGATCTTCAACGGCTCTAGGCTCGAACTCATGATACACAGGCTGTGAGTCCGTGACTATTAGGCTACAACAGCCACTCCAAAAATCCGAACTAATATAAATGAAATCTTATAAAATGAGATCTTCTATTAAGATTAGAGATCACAGTACGATTCAATTGACAAAAATCGGTCAAAAAATCAAATCTAATTTTTTTAGATTAAATTATTCTTTATATAGATTTCCACAAACTCGCAAAATTTGAAAGTTCTAAACTTAAAAAACGCAGAATTATGATAGCTTTTACATTCGTTTTTATTCACATCCCTGTGGCAAATCAAAACTTTAAACTTACTTAAATCAGAAAGATAAAATAATTAGTTTGTCTACATTTAAAATGCTAAGGCTTGTTTTCTATTGTGCCTAATGCTTTGAATTTTTTTACCTATTGTTAATAGTATATGTAACAAATGTTGGTGTGTATTTTTGAATCAAAGCAATACTTATTTTCTTAAAAATAATTTAACTCAGAATTTATTTATTTTTTAAGGAATTTTCAGTAGGCATTCATAAAAAGAAGTATTGTACAAATACCAATTATGTTATCGCAAAACCCATTCCAACTTTTGTTATACATCGTTTGAAGTACTTGTAAATCAAATTTCATGCGTGTACGTAAATTTTTGTAGGAGGAGTAGCATTTTAAAATCACTTCACAAATTTTAAGTTTTTTCCTTAAAAAATTAAATGACTAGCTTTTTATGAAATTCTGTGCACAAAATCTGTTTTGCATAGTATACACACATAGGAGGAAACCAAAAAAATTTTTAAAAATCCTTAAATTTAATTCTTTTGTGTAAATTGTACCATGTCCCCTAGAAAGAAGAAACATAAAAAAAATGACTTACAGTCAATTTTACACCTATTTTTAATTATAACATCATATCTAATTTTCTAAGTAAATAATTCAAAATATTAAACAAAAAAAAATTTTTGCGAAAAAAATATTTTTTAGTTAGTTTTAATAGGTTAAAAAGAGAAGAGAAAATGAAAAAAAACTAGAAGTGTGTGTTTAAAAACTAGTTTTAAATAATCTTGTAAATGTTGAATATACTGACATAAAAAGCGGCACACCAACAAGGTGTCATCCTAATGGGACGAAAATTGATTGATGTGATGTGCACGTATTTGTGGAGGCATGGGATGTACAGAAAACGCTAACAAATTATTGCAATTGAACATTTTTCTCAAAAATACATATAAAAAAACAAATCATTAATATATCGGTTTATTTTTGACTTTGATGCGAGCTGTTATGTGGCTCGTCATTGAATCATTGAGTTAGGGGTTTTCTCCTACAAGACTTCTTGTCTTACACGTTCCATTTAGCAAGTTAGATCAGTGCGATTCAGAGACGTTTGTATTTCAGTGCCTAGACTTGTACTACTGGGAAGAAATCTGGTTATTTCACCAGCCAGGGAAGTGTTAGAGAAACACGAAGACAATCAATAGAAATGCGTGACAAGTGCAGCTGGCTATTATCCTGTTGAAAAGTAAGCCAAGATGTACATGAAAAGGCAACATTACGGGTGTAGAGTATTGCTGTGACATACGAGTAGACAGCAAAGGTATGAAACAAAGGAGGCCATTTACGATATGGCAACCAATGCTATAAGGAAAATGGACTCGTGAGGAAGACGATTGCAGGGGAGCATCCCACAGCTATCCGGAAGTCTTCAAACGAGTATTAGGAGGTCATAGAGGCTCCTAATACTCGTTTGAGTTCGACTCAGTTCGAATCGGAACTCGTCTTTGAAAAAAATTCTATTCTAATCCGGGGGCTTCCAGATAAAACGTTGTTGTTGTTATTAATCTCCCGTCTGGTCAGATCAGACCAGTGAAATCGTTAACTTTAATGAAGTCCGATACTAGAAGTGGAAGCTATCATGGATATCTTGCCAGTCCAAGATGGGCTGAGGTGGAACCTGTTCTAGCTGGCATTTAGGGCAAATAAGAAAAGTTTTATTGCCTCCAAAAAAGTGAGACTTTTTAAGTGTCAACTGGCAAGTTGGGGCAGACAAGTGTAGAGCTGTCTGTCACAAGGAAGACATAAAGAAAGCCTAGGTCTGTTGCCCTTAAGCCATTTATGAAACCGAGGTTTTAACCATTTTTATTTATTTTGGACCTTTTGCCTTGAGAATAATTCTAAACCTGTAACCTCTGAGGTGGAAGGGACAGGATAGTCTAGTCCAGGGATGGCGAACCTTTTTGAGACGTGGGTCAAATTTTGTTCATATTTTTTTAGTATTATCTCGTATGTCACTAATGTCCATTTGGATCAGAGTTAAGTTAAAAAATTTTAACTGAGTATTTTTAAAACTAAGCATTTTTAAAATTCAATTGCCTTAACGAGTAAAAATAAGCGAAGTTTGACGATTTAAAATTATTTAGTACGGCTAAAAAATCTTAAGTTTTTGGTTCAAATGGCAATGAGTGTTTGAATGAACGAGGAGTAACGAAAATTACTTACTATATATATTGTGAAGTATTATTAATTAGTGTACCTATATATCTTTTTATATATCGTCAATAATATTATCCGGACTCCAATTGCCACATTCCCTTGCATATTTTCTGGCACAGATATTTTTATACATTTATATACCTGCATTTTTTTTTTTTTGATAAAATGGCAAAGTCTAGCTCTGTTAAAGTTGTATGCAGTTATATCCCATATTCTATCAAATTATTTGGAAGAGTCAAAAATGAAGACATTTTTATTGGGATTAATAACATGTTTGTTCTTAGAAGTACTTAAGGGGCTTTTATAATTGAAGGGGAAAATTTACTGTTGCAATTTTACTTCAGACAGTTTTTAACCATAATATTTTTGAGAGATATATACTTGTTGAAAATAAAGAATTAATAATTGGGGCAAATTATGGTTTGAAAGTGATTTAAAATTAAAAATTTAAAAAGTGGATAGTTATAAGACATTAAAGCCTAATGTCTTTTTTATCAAACGTGGTTAAAGCCGTGAATCCCAATAATTTATTTACTGAAAGATAATATGAGCATATTTTTATTAATAAAATGAACAAAAAATAATTCAGTAATTCATTTGCAAACGATATCCGAAGACAAAGTAAAGCGATTCTAATGCAATGAAAATGTCAGCTTCTTAAGCGAAAACGGTGGGCGAAAGCAGAGTAATGCTTTGCAGACACAATAAATACGTAAGCTCTCTAAATGAAAACGGTGTCTGTTGACAAAATAAAGCTATGTGCCAGTATCGTGAGCAAGGACAGTTTACTGAGACAGAGTAAAGATGTGCGTCAGTATCCGTAATGAATGATGGTATCCAAAGACAAGGTAAAGGTATAAGGATACAATATGAACGTAAGCTTCACAAGCGAAGACAGTTTCCAAGACAGAGAAATGCTATGAGTCAGCCTTCTAAATGAGGGCGCTCTCCAAAGGCAGGGTAATGATACGAGTCAGCATCCTAAACGAAGACGGTCTTCAAAGACAGGGTATAGCTATGAGTCAGCCTCCTAAATGAGAACGGTTTCCAAAGAAACGGTAAAGCTTTGAGTCAACATCCTAAACGAGGATGGTCTCCAAAGATGGGGTAAAGGCAAATGGATACAATAAAAACGTGAGTTTCCTAAGCGACAACGGTTTCCTAAGACAAGGTACAGCTATATTAATATAATGAAAACTTCAGATTCTACCGTTTTTACTCAGAAAGGCTTTAATAATATAATCGATTCGATATCGTACAGTATTACTGAGTTTGAACTTGTTTTTAGTTATTTTTAGACATTTTTAAATTGAAAAAAAAGCATTGATGTATCTCAGTAGTGATATATTTTATTATTTCATCAACTATTTTCAAATAAAAGTAATTGAGCTATTGAAGGCTGTATATGCCATTAAATTTATCTAATTAAATAAGAACAAAATATTTAAGTCCGTTCAATCAGAAGTCATTTCAATTCTTCAAGCTTTTAAGGTTCCATGCCATTACTCGAGATAGTAATATACCAAAATCTAGTCTTCGCTCTTTTGGTCAATTTCATTTTTTAAGGGATTGAATTTCTTTTTTCGTACCTAGTTAAGATTTTACTGATTTCGTCCAGTGGGAAATGTGATAAATCCGGTAAAGACACAACAACTTTTTCTCAAAAAAGTAATAAATTGCGTGTTGAATTCCAGCTCTGTCATACAGAATTCTTTTTTTAATGGTAGTAAATAGCTAATTTCTGCAGTTTTATTTTTAATAAAGGATATCCTAATTTTTTTCACTTCCCATAATGAAATCACTTTTTTAGTATTTAATTCTTCTTTCAGCCTCAAATGATTTATTTATTTATTTTTACTGCTTTCTTTATTTTAATTTCTTTTTCTACAATCATTTTGAAATTCTTCACATTCAATTCCCCTCTTCACTTTTCTGCTCCGTTTTATTTGGAAAATAAAGGAAATTTTTCTTATTCCACTTTTTAAATCATTTTAAATGGTTGTAATTCTACAGTTCTCAGTTGTTTCATCAAGTTTCAGTAGTATTTTTTTATTCTTCATCTTTCGCGAGGTGCAAGACGACCATCATGAATAAAATCTGCATTACGTCTATAGCCTGTTTGAAGCGATTTTAATCACGCTTAAGACTATAGCAGAATACAAATAAATTAGCGTAGATTTAGAAGAATTAAATATTGCCCTTAAAAAAAAACGCATGCACTTGAAATAAACGAAAGATTTAATTACTATATTTAGATGATCAAAACACAGTAGTTGCATTCAAAATCGTGGCAAAAGAGTTTTACTTATGTAGACGCCACCCTAAGAATACGAATAAGTACGAATCTATATATTGTCTTGCAGTTCCGTTACTTTTCTTATTCTTCTAAGCTCCATAGTCTTTCGGGTACTTACGTATTGGACCATATTTTTGGTAATACTTCACTGCATTCACTTTCGAAGAAAGTAAGTTCCAATTTTAATCATTTTTCTTAACAGAATAAGAGAAGAATAAAACAAAAGAATTAACCAATTAAAATAATATTATCTTCAATCCATGTTATTGTGCTTGAACATGTGCGAGAAAAGTACAAACTATAAAAGAAGAGTAATTTTCGAGCATGCGCTAGCAAAATTAGTACGTTTGAATAAGCGTAGGAATGGTATTCCTTTATTGGTGGTAGATCGAGCCAATTGGCGACGTTATTCGATTCGATGTTATAATACTTTATACGTATTGTACTATCCATACATAATATGTATCTCAATCATCATCAAAGATATTTATCAATTTATTAATACGTTTTGTTGGTTCTTTGCATTAAAATTACAATTATATTTGGGGAAAATATTTTTAAAAAGTATTCTTTAAAAAAGTTAAATTTTGGCCACACGGTTTCCCTTAGTTTTTTTTTTCAGTACAGTACTGTGCGAATTATAATTGGGACAAACACAAAATTTTTTGCATATGTTGTTTAAATAGTATAGTTCGACTTACATGCATGGTATAGCTATCTAATACAAAATATGTCCTCCTCTACCTTGAAAGTGATCCTGTACACGGTTTGGCATAGATTCCACTATATTAGAACAAAAAGTTTTCACCTCGTTATCACGAAGTCAAACTTTTGTAATATTCTCAATCGTTTTTTTCTTTGTTGGGCAGTCCATTTTACTCTCCCACGTCTCTTTACAATGGTCCCCAAATTTTCAAAGGCATTAACATGAGAATTATGAAGCAATTCCAAAATCATTATTTTCTGTTTTTGAAAAAAAATTCGTTGTGTTAGCTTAGAAGTATGGATGGAGCAAGATCTGGTTGAAAGATACCAAAACCACAAGCGAACGTTTGCATCATATGCACAATTTTACTTTCTATTATAAAAATGTATTGTTTAGAGTTCATCATCCCTTCAGCTGATGCTAAGCTACCAGGTCCTCCAAAAATAAAATAACCCCAAAACATCTGTTTCTGAGGGTGCTTAACTATTTGAATAAAATGTTCTCTACCACTTCACCTGACAAATCTTGGTCGAAACCCTTGAACAAAAAAATGCGTTTTGTCGCTGAATACAACCTTCTTCTAATCTTGTGCAGGGCGAGATTTATATTTCCTGGCCCAATTTAAACGTTTTCCTTCATTGGAGTTGTTAAAAACTAATTATCGATTGGTTTTCTTGCAAATCTCCCAGCTTCAATAAGACTTCGTCAAACTGTCGAGGAGTCAACGCTCACACCAGTAGCTAATAATTCTCTCTGAAGATCTCTACATGTTTAGTAAGAATGCATTGAACTATTTCCTGCTAAAAACTGTACTGTTAGAGGCGTGGTGTTGCGTTTGTTTCCACATTTGTTCTTTCATTTGGGTGACGCTGTCCCCAAATTCTTTTACTGATTAATAATCCCAGAAACACTGGATTTTCCAACTCCAACTGCTGCAGCAATGTCCCTCACAGTCATAGAAGTATTCTGACTAAGAGTAACTAGTTTTTTTCATTGATATAAAATTATTTTATAAAAAATCCCATACGTATGATATAATATTTTCAATTTTTACTGTGGAATCAATATTTTCTGCAAGATTTTCACGCAATTTTTCCTTCTAATTCAGAAATTAAATCTTCAAATTTTGTTTTCCACACTACGCTGCTTCGAAGTTCAACTAACTCCATTTCTAAATTACCGATACCTAGCCAGATAAATTCGGTTAACTCCATTGTTTCAAATTTTATTTTGTATGCATATAAAATAAAGTGAAATGTATTTTCCAAACTTTTAAATTGATTGAATCTCTCTTTAAATTCTTGTTTTATCTCCAGCATATTCATTATATATTTTTAAATGCATTTTCTTAAATGTTAACACAGTTTTCAAAAATTATTGTTGTTTGAAAATGTTTTTGTAATTAAGGAAAATATTTCATGATTCTTATTTCTAAATCTTTAGTGAAGATGTCAAGTTTCGTCATAAATGTTTTAATATTTTGAAACATTGTTAAAACAATTAATCCCTGTTTTTTATTCAGTTCATTAAAATTCTGATTGATGACTCATAGAAACATTTAATCAGTTGATTAATGTATATTGGATAATTCATCGATACTATTGTCTTTTTCAATTAAAAATTTCTTAATTTCTTCTGATAACGTTACAAAGCGATGAAGGATTAGACCGAAACTAAGCCATAGCACGTTGTTGTATGTCAAAATCCCTGAATATTGGCATTCAATTTCTCTAAGAATTGTACAAATTGCCTTTTATAAAGAACTCCTGAGTTTATATAAAGTTGGTTATTTTTATAACAACTGACAGTACAATGGAAAATGTTTTTAAACCATACTTCGCAAATAAAACTTGCTGGTGTATTATACAATGAAATTCAATCAGGAAATGTGAGATATTTTGCTTAAGATGCTGAATAAATCCAATGTTTTGCCCTACCATACTAGGTGCACCATCTGTTGTTACAGAAACTATTCTCTGAAAGTCAGCATCCATTTCTTTAAATGGAATATCAAATTCTGCAAAAATATCAAGACTGGTACACTTTCCTTTCAACCTTATTAACTTCATTAACTCTTCTTTCATTATATTTCCAAACTTATACAGACCAAAAACTGGAAATTGTGCATAACCATTTATATTATTAATCTCATCTAATGCAATTGAATACATTTCTGCAAAATTTAAAGCGTTATGTATTTGTGCGAAAAAATATTTTTTTTCCAATTCTATTACTAATTATATTGCGACTAATAGGAAACTCATTTATACACTTTAGAATTAAGCATTTTTCTTTAAAATCAGCAAACAATGTAGAACTACATTCTAAGAACCCTTTTTTTTACAAATTCTTCTTAAAGAGGTTTCCTGTTGCGAGCAATGCAATGGGCAACTTAGAAACTAGCAGCTGTAATATTATTTTTTGGAGCCAAAAAACGTTTTTTTAAACACTGCTTTGAGAAAAATTCTCTCTTTTTCTTTTGTAAAAATATGCTTTTCTTTCTTCATCTGTCGACATACCGAGATTAGAATGCAACGTTTCAAAATGTCTTTTTACATTATATGTACGTGCAGTCACTTTTTCATTACAAATGATACATAAAACCATTTTATTCTTTTCAATTCCTTCATATTTACCAAACCATTCAACTTGATATAGCCTGGAACTTGTATGGCTTGTTTTTAATTTTTTAACCGTCGACATAGTGCAGGCCTACAATTAAAAATATTTACATTTAGAATACAATAATTCGAGAAGAAATTTTGTATTAACATACCTATATATATATATATATATATATATAATACACATACACATTACTTTTAAATGCGTTCGAAATGTAAGTTCAACACTGGTACTGATTGGTGGAAGCGCCTTAAATTGCGTGCCAAAAATTGCTATTATCGAGATTAAGAGACGTATGCATGGCTCCCATTGGCATCTCACAACAGTGAGGGGACGATACAAGTGCTATGAAAGTCTCTTTCTACAAACATAGCTGAACATAACCTTACAAAAGTGCATTTAATCCGAATAAAGTGCTTTAAATATGGTTATTTGCTTTGGTTTGTCGGTTTTTTTTCATCAAACAAAATGTGAGTAAAATTATGCAATTTTTTTGATATTTTGTAAGCACTTTTGCTTTATTTCAAGTACTACATATTTTCCTGTACATCTGTTGTCATTTGCGTAACTTTGGAACTGTAATGATCAAACTGAAGGTTATAGAGAGAATTTAAATTGATTTTTTGTCAATGTAGTGCTTGAAAAATTCAAATAGAATAAAAATATTCCACGCAAGTTAGAAGAACTAAATAATCCCACGTAAACAAACAAGTGGTTGCCCAGCAATCATGGGTCAGTTAAAAAGCTTGGGTGGGTCAGTGGCTGACCCACGGGTCATAGGTTCGCCATCACTGGTCTAGTCCCTCCTTTGCAAGAGTGTCAACATATTCATTTTCATAGTTATTGACATGGGATGGGATCTATTGAAAATGTACTTTGCGATGGTAGAAGATGAGCATAGGATGGATAAACTGATTTTATCTCTTACGTGGGCCCAGTTTTTGAGGTATTGAATTGAACTACGACTGTCAAATATAATCCAGAGGTCTTCGTAGTTACTTTCTCTCATGATTTTCTCTAATTCCATTTTAATTAAGGTAGAATGTTCCCTGAACCATTTCAAATGCGCCTAGCAGTGTAGAATGGTGACGGGAAGTCGATGCAATGAAAAGTTAATTATGGTCATTGTCATGAAAAGTTAATTATGTGTATATTCTATTGGAAAGTGTATTAGTATTAAGTTTCGTTTCACTTGTGTAACTTCTTGGTGCGACGCTTTTTATGTTATAGATCCATTTTTCCTGTTTCTTTTTTTCAGTTCAATATCTTCCGGGGCAAATGTTTTCTCAATGACAAACCTTCTTATAGGGACTTAAATAAGTATGGGATTTTCTACCTTGAAATAATAGAATGAATTTTCCCCTCCATCGTCGGTTTTCTCCCCTTTGTGTATTTAAACTTAGATAATACTCTCCCAAGATGTCCAAGCGATCTGTTAGTATTTTCTAGCCTTTTTTTTCTAACATAATTACATCAATTATTTAATTGATATGTTTGGTTGCTAGTAAATTAATAAAGATCTGGCAAGCCTTAGCTAAATATAGCTCTTACGGGGGAAAAGCTTATACTATTGGAAGGAAAATTCCCTGAAATCTAGATCTCTTACCAAATTAGCGTATTTCTCTCTAATCTGTAAATATGACTTAAATAACATTGCGGTCACACGTCATCTCCTCGCATGGAGTTGATTTATTGATTTCTTATTAACTTTACACTTTGAAGCCCCACGAATATTACTGACATTGAACCTTTAATTTTGATCCATAGTTTCCCGTGATGGCACCCTACTCTCTAAACTTTTCCACCACACCTACGTCAAGACTTAAAACATCGGAGGATTTAACGTGCTTCAGCATCGCTACATTCCTTGGATGGAGCATAGGAAGCGTCTAGGAGATGAACTTATGTTGGATTTTGCAAATGCGGATGTGTGTTTAGCCTACTGTGGAATCCAAATAAGGAATGGAAAGTAAAAACAAAAATGATTAAAATCATGGCCGTTAAACGAAATCATTTTCAATCGAGAGTTATCCAATAAGATATGAAATAACATTACGTGTTTACTATATCATTCCATGTCATCAAACTATAAATATCATTTTTATATATATTCGGTGACTAGCTGTTGACCTTGGGAGGGGTGTTTATTTGATCCACCGATCTACCGGTCCGCACCTGTGCCATGCATGCCTTAGACGACTGAAATGAAAGGAATCCTTATATGGGCTAGTCGTTAAAGGCTTTTATTCCTGTTCTTTGCTGTTTGCGACTTGTAGAAGGAGGCACCACTGCATACCCACCTCTTAGAGAAGAAAGTTGTTTTTTTCTATTTTGACTTTCTGAACAATACTGAGAGAAGGTTGTTTTTCCAGCTGATTACTACAATTGTTATACATCTCCTGTAGATTTGAGTGTCGTTGGAACGTTTTCCCGTTAACGTTGTGGGCAATCTCTTGTTGAGAATGCGGGTCTAGTTGACGCGTGCACTGTTGCCGTTTTGAAACACTAGTCGTGATGTATTGAGAATGTCTTCGCCAGACTCTCAATGGAATGAATGCATAATAAACCTATATTGTTTGGTTGTGCTGCTATCTAGTGTTTAATTCCAGGGTCACCAATTGGGCGATAAGCTGGGGTGACAGTGGGGAGGAAGCCCCTATGGTGACCTTAAATGCTGCTTGGGTGTAGTGTTATTTGAACTGGTCACCTTCGGTTCCGACGACTGAGACGAAAGGAATCTCTATTCGGGCCAGTCATTAAGGGTTTTTCTTTTCTTTCTGTCTTTTGTTGTTTGTGATTTGCTGAAGGAGAGGTCGTTGGTATATATATATTCTTCCATACGACATAAAAAGACAATTTTTAACTCTATAAATCAGGAAAATAACATAAAAAAGACATGTATTTAAATTTATGAAATTATACCAGTTTCTATAACTGAAATTTTATTAAATCGCTTTCGATTAATCTAAATTATTTTTTAAATACCTAATCAAGTTTTATTTGTAAAAAAATTGGGATAAATATTCTTTCTGAAATTTTCGGCCTCATTCTTACTTGGCATATCTAGAAAAAATGGATGCATAAATACCCGTGGTAAAGGTTACAAAATCGACAGTCAGTTTATAATATAGTTTGCATGCTTCCTTCAAGGTGTTACATTTTGTGTGATACAATGTATATATACATAAAGACATATATGCACTCGCCTTGTTTTTGTAGCTGAAATGTCTTAAGATTGAATTCGAGAACTCACAATTTTTATTTCTAATTATCTTCCTTGTCTCTCATTTTATATTAATTCATTTAATAATTTAATGGTTAATACTCCTATAGCATTGCAATGAGTTGGCAGAAAATTTTAAACATTTTTCTTAGATTAGAAGTTTAAGATACTAGTTCTTGTTCTGGAATAAATTAGTTTCCTCCTCTCCCATCTTGCGTAATATATTTGTATTTTATAGATGTTTTCGCTGGGGAAACACCTCTATTAGAAGTCCTCTTTTTGAAACGTATTTTGGGAATTCATGACTTTGGGGCAGTGGCGTAACAGAGAACATTTGGACCCCCAGTAAAGTCGTTTTGGGCCCACAAGTTGGATTTTACAAAAAATAGGTAATTGGCGGCTGCTAGGTTTTTGGCCCCCAACCTGTGCGGGGTGTACGTTACGCCATTGCTTTAGGGGTTAACCTCATGGATTGTCATGAATTTCTGGGAGTTTATTTTATCATTTAAAATATATTTACTAATTTTTTTGAATTATACGTATTCCTTCTGCATTATTTGTGCATAACCAGTTAACTGTGGCACCCTCGTTTGAAAGCGCTCCACTCTGTGTGTCCCGGAAATCGAGCGATGACGAATATACTCGTCAATCCTAGAATAAGTGTCGTTGTTAAAACATTGGATCAAAAAAATGCTTTTATTTTATAAAATTGGCAACTTTATTGCTAATTTGGTAAACATAAACATGCATATATTACTGGAAAACCACAAGAAAAATTAAATACCGTAAAATCTGGCGTATAATGCGCACCTATACTTCGAAGATGCAATTTTTTATTTTTAGATAGGCCGTGCAGCCAAGTGGTCTAGGCATTGGATCATGGCTAGCGTGTCATGAGTTCGATCCCAGTACACACGAAAGACCCGCTGTGTAGGGGAGCGATGCACGTTCAATCTGTCGAGAGCTCAAACGTCCTCCCGTTGGTGTGGTGTGGTAGTTAGGAGAGGATGTGCCATCTCAGGTGTCTTCCGCGTCACTTGACCATGGTTCAAAATTACGCGGACCGTCGCCAAAAGCCCTCGTGTTGCTAATCAGTGCGACGTTAATATTCACTCACTCACTCATTCACGGGAGGGGTTACATTTAAAAAACAAACAAAAATGAAAGCAATGAGATGTAATATTTATAGTAAAAATTTATAATGTGGTGCATGAGAGGGTGTTTAACCCCCACCCCCAAACCCTACTCTTAGGTTCGCCACTGATGCTCACACATACGGAAAGGATCTATGACAGATGCAATCAATCTGAAAAAGGCTATATGTGCCTTACACCCTACAAGCAAATATTTACTATCAAAAAGCAATTATGAACAACTATTTCAAAAGATTGCGGAGCGAAGAGTATACAATAATCGCAAGTAATTAAATTTAAGAAAAAAGATTGATGCAAAATGTATTTATTGACTTTACAAGGAATGCTGTTAGATGAACAATAGAAAACAAGCATTAAGAAACGTTTCAAGAGTTATATATAATAAAAGTATGACATTTTTTCCTTTGATTCATTGCCCCATACTTTGTTACAGTTCTCTCAACTCTCTAACAACGCTTTATTTAAGGATACCAATTTATTATATACTTTAGCGAACCCAAGTAACACAGTGACAAAGCCCCCCTACTTCCCTGCATGCTTTTCACTCGTAATCGTGTTTACGACTTTCCTAACTGGTGCTTCTTTTTAACGATTGTCATAACCTTTGAACTCACAGAAGGGAATGAGCTTTTCTTTACCCGTGACCTTCCTGCATAAACTTGGCAGTTAAACATTGAATCGAATAATGCCAGAAAGCAGTTATTAGTAAACCTAATGACCACTTAAAGATGGAATGTTTCAAGAAGTTTAAAGTTCCAATCGATTGAAATCGAACGAGGAAATGCTCTTTTTTCCTTGGAGGTCATGATTCCAATCAGGAATGTGAACAGATGATGTTTTGATTCTTTGTTGTTTAAACTGCGAACCAGTCGCAGGTTTTTTGCAGTGTTAAAGTTAATAGAATTTGGAATGATTTATATGTGCGTGTGATGAGGAAATTAGAGTCGTTTAAGTTTGAGAATGAGAGATGGTTATTTTAATATTTTGATGTCAGTTGCATTGCGTGTAGAACTGATATGCAAATTGTGGATGAAATTGAATGGAAAAGCTTGTTAGTGTTTTGAAAAACCCGAAAGAAAATCTGTGTTGCTTTTTTAAGAAAATAAAACATGATATATTTGAAATTAATCGACCATGTTTGAAATAATCCGTTATTTGGTCTTTACACGAATTCTAGACAGAAAAACTTGTAAGTAATAGAAGGAATGCTTTAGTTATAAGTATAAAAGCGAAAAGCATTTGGACTCTTCCTGCTTCCAATTTTCCTAAAAACTGAAAAATTGCATCTATTTTGGTTCCATGGCATAACATGTAACACATTTAAAATCGTTTCAGTATATCAAAAAAAAAATCTTTCCCTCTCTTTTTCTCTTTTTTTCTGTCTCTCTACATATATAAATATAAAACTTGGAAAAAAATTCTACTAGTTTTGCACCTTCTAATATTCTACAAGGACTATATTCTTAAAAAAGCAAATGAAGGTTCTCTGAAAAATTCGAGATAAGCAAATTTTTCATGGAAAAAAAATTATTTATGTTTTTTCTTTTGTGAGAGGGCAATAAATTATAAAATTTAATTTAGAAAAAGCACCCACATATCTTTGATCTAGTCTAAATTCTATAAATATAAAAAAGGAAAGAAAGAGAGAAATAGAGTGAAAGGAGAGCCTAAAATAAAAAATATCACTAAGTTATCATGAGGGCACGTCAGAAAACCAAACAGGAGAAAGAGAGAGATTACTCGAACATTTCGGAATAATAAATTCCGTGGTTACCTGATAAAAACATAAGTGTGCGGAGAACATTTATAAATAGAACATTTTCTAAACAAAATTTGATCTGCAATAATACAAGCAGGCATAAATAATTCACTCGTTTTGAAAAGGCTATATTTTCATAAGTATTACATACACACACATGAAAGATAAATGAAAAGAGGCACAAATTCACCAAGTTTGAATTGTGTAATTTATTTTTAACATTTATAAATCCTGTATACCACGCAATGTACAACACAGACAGAACAAAGGATTACAACACAAATATCCATGCCTTCTCCGGGATTTTCGAACCCAGTCTCAGCACCTCAGTCAGCTTCACTAACCACTATACCGGATGGGCGGCAATTGTGTAATTTGGGGCACGAAAAAAATCTATGTACAGTCTTGAAAATTGAAACAGATTCACCAAAAGTGAATGTTTTCTGTGCGGTGTCACAAATAAAGATGCATGAGTCATACTTCTTCCGTGAGAAAACTTTGAATGGTGAAAGTTACATGCATTTGTTGTAGCTGTAGTTGTTCCCTCAACTCTGTGCTGACTTCAGAGATTTTGTCTTCCAATATCCTTCTTCCCTACCTCTCATTGGCCCATGTTCGGTGACAAGCTGTTGATCTTGACATGGGCGTTTATTTATTTGAACCACCAGCCTAACGATCCTCAGCCACAAGAAATCATTAAAATCATACTCGTTGTTAAACGAAATTATTTTCAATCGAGAATTATCCAATAAGATATGAAATAACATTACGTGTTTACTATGTCATTTCATGTCATCAAACTATAAATATCATTTTTATTTATATTTGGTGACTAGCTGTTGACCTTGGCAGGGGTGTTTACTTGATCCACCGATATACCGGTCCGTACCTACGCCATGCATGCCTTAGACGACTAGGATGAAAAGAATCTCTAATCGGTCCAGTCGTTAACGGCTTTTATTCCAGTCCTTTGTTGTTTGCGGCTTGCAGAAGTAGGTGCCGCTGCACTACAAAACGATGAACTTTTACATCACTAGATTACCAATATTGCTGAGAACGACCTAGCTTAGTTCTCCTGGCCTTCTAGATCCCCTGATTTAACACCCTGTGACTTCTTCTTGTGGGAGTCCTTAGTCGAGGTTAAAGAACGCATCAGTGCTGCAGTGCAGATAATTGAACGGGCTATGCTGCAAAATGTATTGGATGAGCTCGATTATCGTCTGGACATGTGTCACTTAGAGGATATATAAACTTGGTGAGTTTGTGTTTTTTTCATATATCTTTCATGTGCTTACGTGAGATCGTTTTGAAAATATAGCTTTTTCAAAATGAATGAATCAATTATTCAAACCCTCTACATTAGACAGTTTTCTGATATCCTTTTTAATGATTAAGAAAGAAAAAAATGAAATGGATATGAAAATTACTATAAATTTGTTTTCTCAAAGTTTTATGATAGGTTATTTAGAGAATTTTTGTTTTAAAATCCTTTCTGATTTATAAACATTTTAGACGAAAAGACGAAATATGTAGAGAAGCTGCCATACAAATATGGATCGACTGAAAGGCACAAGGAGGCTTTTTGATAGTTGTAGACAACTTTTATGTATTTTGCAGTAGTAACTATGATAAGCTATTAAACATTTAAATAATGATTTGGTGCAATTTTTTAGTCTTCATATATTGATTAATTTAATTGTTACCATGATGAGTAAACACAAAATATCTATTGTAGCTGTACAGTGAATATTTATTTAACCTTTAACGAAATCAAATGTCAAATTTATGGAAATTTGGCACAGACTCAACGCTTAATTTGAAAGTAATTCGTGATTCAAATATCAATAGTAGGGGACATATTTTTTCAGCACAACTTTTAGCCTATGCTGATGATATTGATGTGATTACTCGTGTCCTCCCTGCTCTGAAAGAGGCTTTTCTTACACTTAAATTCTACTTTGTATAGTTATTTAATAATTCTTGAAAACATAATTTTAATTTGTTATGGATAATTTTTCTCGTAACCGTTTTTTGGAATTCGCAGGGAATTGTATATGTAGATTTTCTTTATGGTAAACATGCTTGAAGATTTCTCGTAGCTGTTTTTTGGAATTCTCTATGATAAACATACAAAAAAGGCGTACTGTGAGTCTACGAAGAATGCTAACAGTAGCATATCGGTGCAAAAAATATTTCATTTCGATCCGTTGTGCTTTCCTTTTTCAAGAACAATACAAAGTTCAACACGACTAGTGTAACATAAGAATAATCATGAAAAGCTTACTGGATAACGTTCAACCGCTTTTCGTATAGCTAGGAGTTAGCACCACCATTTGTTCAGATCCCTCAAAAAAGTGTTAGAATGAGACAAAATTTCATCGAATGAAGGAGAAGGTGTGCAATTGGTTTCGTACAGACCTGATATTTTGAAGTGAAAACTTCTTTAGCGGCGTTGGGCACTTTTTGGTAGGGGAAAATCTTATGGGTTCGCGTCACCGACATGCTCTGACTGGCGCACGCGCAGTGTGCTGTTCACCTTAGACACTTTTTAGATGGGTGAAATCTCGTGCGTTCGCGTCACCGACATGCTTATAGCAGTATATCTGTAGGTATACAGCTAACGTATAGTGCTGTGTATATCTTATAAGTGAAATTCAGTGGATTTAGTGAAAAGTTCAATGTGTATATACTGTGTATTGCTCGTTGCGATTCCGAAAATGGGCAAAACATATTAATGGTTGCCGTTTATATTTCGCCTGGAAAATTTATGAGACAGATACAACAATTTTTATTCGAAAATTTGATGATTTATACAAAAAGAAAAGATTCGAAAATCCTCGAAAAAAGATTTGGCGAAAAATATAATAATGTACCGATGATTTTAAGTGGAGACTTCAATATTAACTTTGCAGATGATAAAAATCTACCACTATAGTTGATTTTTTAAATGAAACACTTAATTTAAATATGCCCAATGATCGAAAACTCAGTTCTACAAAATATAAAACGACGATCGATGCGGTTTTTACGCGATACTTAAGATGAATTTGAATCAAACATTTTCCTTTCTTACTTTAGTTACCATAAGCCTATTGTATCTTTTTTTAGAACAAAAAGTCTAAGTTATTGTTGAAAACTATTGACAATGATGCAAACAATTAAAATAATGTTAAAAATCAAGTACATTGAGATTTAAGTAAATACAAATACTATCCATAAATAATGTATGATTGTATATTAATTGTTATTTCAATTGAATTGTATTTATATTTTGCCATGATCTTGTACACCCCGTAATATATTTGAATAATAAAAAAACCATATAAACATGCATTTAGTTGTTGTTCGGAGTGTCAATAGATGTGAAGATTGATGTTGATAATTTTAATTCAAACATTATGAAATTTCAAATTTTCATTTCTATCGGCAGTCTCTATAACTGCCATTTTTTTTTTATCATTAGTGGGAATATTGTTAGTAATAAGCTTTCTATACCTTGAAAAACGTGTACATCTTAAAGCAAAATGTTTTGGAAATAATTTAAGTGTAATATTTGAGAGTAATATTTTTAAAAAGTCTCTTTTATATTTGGTCCTTCTTTCACATAAAGGGAACTTGTACTCCAAGAATCTATTTTTAACTGTCTATTTGACCATAAAGTTTTAAAAAATGAGCAAAGTTTAAGGTAAAATCAAAATATAATTACAAGCCCTGTAATAATAATAGTTTTAAAAACGGAATATAATATTTTAATGATGTTTTTCTGTTTCATTACATACGGGAGTCAATACGGCGCTTACAAACTATGAATGGTATTTATTTGTGTAATACAATGTATGTCAGAAATGTATTGTGTTTTATATAAGGTTGTATATTTAAACGAACTCGGAATGACCGCACGTAAATCACCTAATCTCCAATGTATTACTCTTTATTTTCCGACAGAGGCCGGCTAATACCGGATGACATATTTCGACGAATAAATTTTACTGTTAAATTTGATATCGGTAATTCAACCTCCACGTACCTCTAATAAAAGCCCTCACCAGATCTCTTATCACTACAGGTGTAACTTCCTTTCGCATTGGGGCATCTATGGACCAATAGCTGAAGTTATTATATTTTAGCTGTAGCCACAATCCACAAAAATATTAAGAAACGGGATTTTTGATGAACTGAGACCAAATCAATCCACTCCACACTAAAGTTTCAAAGTAGAAAAAAATAGTTTAGACTAGGGGTTGGCAACTTCTTTTGGCTGGCGGGCTACATTGTTGGAGTGAAGGATACTGGAGGGTCGCTTCTTTTTAAGGGAGCCAAGACAATCTTAACCTTCAAAAAATCGATGTTTAAATTTTTATCTTTAAAAAAGTAGATTTAATGTTGATTCTAAAAATGTACTACATGTATAGGTTTAACGCTTAATACCCGAGTAATTACAGTTTTAATATGTAGACAACTGCTGCTGCGTTTACAACAAAAGTTTTGGGGGGATTTGGAGAAAAGTACCCACACAAACATTCCTTTTCAGAACCATTTATTTTTAAGATTAAAGACATATTTAGAGAGACTTACCTGCAAAAGAACTTTTACTAAAATGTTTGCATGACCGTACCCAGAACGAAAATGAAAGCTTCAATAACTGTATGCAAAATCAAGTTTCAAAAAACATATTTGCGAGCAAAAAAAAAAAAAAATGTAAATTGGTGTAATGGGCGCAGTAATATGCTTTAATGAATGTGCATATACAAGGAAAGAAGTATTAAGAGAACTAAAAATAAATCCAGGAAATAACATTTGTGAAAGCCTTTAAACAATTGACAAAGTTGGAATTTGTAAAGTCGAGATGACAGTTCAAAAAGCTAGCAAAGAGTCCAAAACTATTGAAAGGCAAAATAAAAGGAACAAGGATGCTTTAGAAATGTCATGCAAGATGAATACAATTAAAGAATGTTTTGAATATCAAATTTTAGGTAGTTGTGTCATTTTATTTAGTTTTTTCACCATACTCAAAATGTGTTTTTCTAGATTTTAGGTAGATCGATAGAAAAATGTATCTGTTATATTTCAGTGAAACTTGATAAGTGCTTTCGTATAGTAATAATGCATTTTAAGCTACTATTTTAATTCCTGGAATGATGGTGTTTTTATTTTTACTGCAGAATTTCTAAAAAAATTACCATTTTTATCAAAATTTCAAATATATGCCATTCAAGATTAATTTTTAAAAAAAATCTAACTGATGAATTATAAAAAAAAACCTAAAACATTCTAATAAAGGTATAATTTTATAACTAAAACAATATGTTTTTTGTGGTTCTGTACGTTATAAAAGGAAAAGAACTTTGGTATCTATAATCAACATTATTATAACAACAAAAGCCCCTTTTGATGCGTACTTTTTCAAATCCTTATATTTCTAAAAGTATTGTACACATTTAAAGCTTTTATGTTATAGTATATTAAGAAAAGTATATAGATTGTGTGACATAACTTTTTTGTTTATGGAGTATTTTGTTTTTGAAAATAATGTTCATTCGTAAAGCGAAATTTTGCTTATTTTGCGTTATCGAAGAAGTCCTGGTTCCCTTAAAAGGATTGCATTCACTATAAAAAATAACTAATATGTTAAATGAATTCGGGCAGTTTTATTAAATTTATTTACTGTGCTAATTTTATATTATCTATAACAGGGGTGAGCATTAAGTGATGGTCCGTAAGACATTTTGGGGTGACCACTTGAAGATTAGTAATTAGGTACCGAAATAATCAAGATTCGTTGACAGTTTGCGTACTAAGTGTTCTACTGACTATACACATAAGTACGAGAACTAACTGTAGATGAAAATGTTTTACTTTTTAATATATTTTGAATTGTTTGATAATAAATGCATTATTTGATATTATCTTTGTGGATATTATTATTATGTTTGTATCTTGCGTTTCGCTTTAAACGCGGCCTTAAAAGTGTAAGTTTTATTTTTTATTTATTTTAGTTTTGTAGGTACCGTGAAATCTGGTGTATAACGCACATCTATACTTTCAAAGCTGCAAATTTTAATTTTTAGGTATATTTGCCACGTACAACGCGCACCCCTCCCCCCTTCTTTTTTACGAAGAAACCTGAAATGTACGGTGCAATGCTCTTATATTTTAAAGTCACTTATTCGAGGTATTATTTTAAGCTTTAGAAAAAAAGTAGTAACTACAAACTTTTAAGTTCATATGGAATGTAATTTCTTTTAAATAAATAGTGTTTTGATATATGCAGAAATCTAATTTTTTCTAAGCTCGTCTCTTTTTTTTATTTTTAAATGTAACATTTTTATACGTTCGTATTTTTATATCGTTCTTAGTTTTGCGTTAAAAAGGGCGCGTTATATATATATATATACCAGATTTTTTAAAATTTTTCATTACATTTATTCTATATTTATTTTATTAAGTTATAATAAATATTGCAGACATCTTTCTTAGAACATCACACATACACCACTGAGTGGACTGCAATACCTTAAAAAAAATAAGAAATAGCCCTTGCCATGGAAAAATCTACCCACCCCCCTGATCTACAACTACGCGCAAAATTAATTTTAGAATCAGGTAAATGAGGCAAATGTTTCCGATTACTCTTTTCTCCAATTTTTTTTAAAATCAAGAGTGAGATTGTTATTTAACATTTTCTTCCCACTTAAGAAGTCCCAGTTATCCAGCCAACTTGCATTTATATTTACTCTTGTTGATCTTCATTAAAGAAAAACTTTGCTCACAAATATATGTCAACTAAAATATAACGAACATTTTCCCAGCCCATTTCTTCAAATATGGAAATTTTTCAGCTGGCAAAGATTTCTAAAAGTTGATTAATGTCATAGTACAGAGCATTTCCTTCTCACTGCGATCCTAGTAAATAAGTTCAGGTTAAAGCTCCTCAGGTGCTGTATCCAGGGACGTCTTAAAGCATGGGCCAACCAGATCCAGGGCCTCGACCTCAATGGTGCTTCGTCTCGTTCTTGACTCAGCCTTAGTAAGATAATGATTCGAGTAATTTCAATGGTCAAGTGTTTTTCCCCGGTTGTATTCTCCAAGAAACTGGGAATTTCGAATGATATGTCAACTAGCTACATGTAAGGACCTTCGTCCATGTATAGACAGACCTAGGTCTACTACAGTACACCCTTATTACTCCTTCAGTCAAAAGGTAGCAGTTGGTCGAGCCGGTTCATGCGATTGTAAGTCATGTACATTTATTTGTTTCGGGTTATTATTTGTACGAGTATTTCACAACGTATACTATGTACTGTAAGTTTAGGGTCATATTTGTGCATGGGTCCAGGGCAGGGGGCGTAGCAACATCCGTATCAGCTGTATCAATGACACGGGACCCCAACATGTGTAAATATGAAATCGTAATATATTTGGGGCTCCTAACAAGGGCCCCAAGGTATTTTTGATATAGGCCCTCTTAGAATTAGCTAAGCCAGTGCCTAGGGCCTACTTATGTGTATTGTCCCAGGGCCTTAAGACGCCCCTGGCTGTATCAATATTAACAGTAACGAGATAACAGAAAAAATTGAATTCATGCTCAATTTCTTAAAAATTTTTGTGACCTCGTTCACCAAACTCTGCAGATGATTTCTTTGTAGAAATACTTTCAGGTATTTTCTTTTCCTAGTAAATGAATTTTTTGTCTAACAGTAACTAAGATCAATTTTTGATCGCGCATGGTTAAGAAATCTCGATTCAAAGTGGATTTTCTGAATGTCTTGGCTGGGGGGGGGGGAGGCGCAAAAAATGTGCAGGCCACTCTTTACCCACCCTAGGTTTAGACAATTTGAAAATGGAAACATCTCGACCCTTCAGGAGAACTGACATGATAACGGACACATTAACGACAGTTATTCCTGAATGCAGCTAGCATCCCAACAATAATTCCAATTTGCATTACAGGTTGTAAGTGAAACACAAGTACTATTAATATTTTTATTTAAATAATAGGAACCATGATATAAGATTTAATTTGTAAGTAAATTGTTATAAATAGCTTTACGGTATCCGTTCATTATCGCATTTACCCATCTTGAGCAAACTCAGAATATATTCATTATGAATACTAATTAAGTAAGAAAAAAGTTACATTTCAATGTAGAAAATTCATTAATAATATCTTCATAACTTAGTTTCTCATGCAATTCAAATTCAGTGGATGAGCGTGTAGCAAAAAAAAAAAAAAAAAAAAAGACATTGTCAACTTTATACTGACTTTTATATACTTTTTTCTTTCAATCTAGAGGGGTAAAAAAAGTTTATTTATCTTGTATAGAGATATATATGAAGTTTACGGAAAGATATGTGAGAGTAATACTTATTTTTATCGTGTAAAAATAATAATTAATTGAAAAATAAAGACAAAATTCTCAAAAGTGAAGAACCCAAGTCTAAGAAATGCATACAAATTAGTATATAATTTAATGATAAACTTTTCAACATTGTGAAAATCACTTCATAACCTTTTTTCTGAACCTAGTAAAATCATAAGATTTTTAGGTCGAAGTAGTACGAGATAATAATCAGCTATTATAATTTGTCCATAGGGTGATTCAGTCCTCAATTATTTAAATATGAAATGCTATCGTACAAAAAAAAGCATATGTTGAAGTTTTAGTGTGCTTCCATACAATTAGAAATGGGAATTTCCATTCTTTCAGATAAACTGTTCTTAGCTCATTTTTTAACGAACTACTCTTTAAATTTGTCTTTTAGTTAATCGGTTCTTCAAGTTTGTTGAACAAACCTCAAATGTATACGAATGAAAAATTCATGCTACAAAATTATTACATGTGTAAATGCACTGCATTCTGAAGTGAAACACTAAGAAGGAAGCGTTCCTTCGTTGTAAAGTTTACACTGGTAGACTAACCAAGATATGCAAATAATAATAATTACAGTGCCCCCATAAAAAACATCTGCTCTAATAGCGCCACCTACAGGATGCAAAAAGAAAACAAAAAGATGCTTTTCAATATATATTTATTTTTCAAGAAACGTTTGATTCATTGATTTTGATTTAATTTAAATTTATATCGTTCTCTGAAGCAAGACGAGAGCTATTGGTAACAGAATCCAGAATTTTGAACCAAGGTCAAGTGACGTGGACGATACCTGATCTGGCAATCCCCTCAACAAAGCTTCGCACCACACTAATAGGAGGACTTCAAATTTCGACAAATTTAACGTGCGTCTTTTCGGCGGGTCCTTAGCTTGACTAGGGTTTGAACCTGTAACTCAACAATGCCAGCCTTTGGTTCGTGTCGATGCTATGTCCACTTTGATATGTCGAAGAATATAAAAGTCATTCAAACAGGTTTCACTGTTTGACATTGGGAAATTGTGGCTCATAGAGATTTCAAATTATACTTCCGAGAGTTCGATGCTCGTGCTGAATGAAATAAAGCCACAATGATACGAATATGGAATCTGTGGGAAGAGGACTAGCAAATTGACCTACGGAAAGAATTGCATCAGCCCTGTCACAACATCGAGCTTGAGAATATACTCATTGTGCGCGATAGAGGTTCGCATCACAACATCGAGAGCCCTAGCAAAAGAATCAAAGACTGATACCCAACAATCTGCGTCAGCCCATACCATTTTACATTGTCTTTGGTGTGTCGAAAAACCACAGAGGAGAGTTTCATCAAAGTGTTTTTGACTGTACGCCACAAACATAGGCCTCAGTGATTCGTTGAACTTCACAAGAATGTCATGACATTATTTTTAGATGAAACACGATTTTGTCTACAACATCACAAGGCCGGTTTTCCGATTAGACACGGTAGGCACGTGCCTAGGGCTCAAAAGATTTGGAGGCGCAAAAAACTGTAGGACGAAAAAAAAAAAAGAAAATTTTTTAAATTACTGCGAACGTACCACCGGTTAGCGAGCTATAACAGAAGCCTTTCTGATCTTAAGAGAGTAATGATGAAGGTGAGGCCTAATATGGAAAAAGAAAAGCTTAAGGTATCCGAACACGTTCGGAGTACTTTTTAACAAAATAGCATACCAATACATTATAAATGCTCTTTTAGGATTCAATACCAATCAATATTACTATTTAACTATCAAAATTTAAAATAAATTACCTGAATTTTACAAAAATCACAATTATAAGTGAAATTTTAGCAATATTTTTGAAAAACTTCAAAGCAGTTAGAGAAAAAAGTTATAAACATATATTAGTAAAAGTATTACTAAAACAAATTAGATGCATTTATCTAGAAAATGTACTAAAATTTTAATTTTTTATTAAAATTTGAAAATTTTAGAGCTGATTGAGTAAACATTAAAAGAAATGCTACATTTTTTATGAGACCATTATTTAAATAACAAGCCATAACTCAAAAAGTATTCATACAATAAGAAATATTTTAGTACATTCTCTAGAAATAACATAAATATCAGGTTCAAAAAGTTTTTAGAAATACATTCGTAATATTTTGAATTATCAGACTCGCCATGATAGATTTTGAGCAATTTAAATGCCCACTTCTGGTAGATCAAAAACCCACTTCCGGTTTTTCTAAATTTATAAAATGGATTGTAACTTGGCCTCTAGGTAGTGTAGAAACAAAGCAAAGTATGTTTGGTAAAGTCAAAAGATAGCTCTATTCAATAAAATAAAAAACAAAAATATGTCTTGACTCAATTTGGTAATTTTCAACGTGTTCGGATACCATTATAACAAATCAATTACGACATTTATTTATGTGATTGTTAGAAAATAAAAATTTGTGTCAAAAGAGAATTTTTAAATAATTTTTTTATTAAACTGTGTATAATTAACCATCCTTATTGTACGATTTTTCCTTAAAAATTAGTTTGAAATTTCTCAAACATTGTGTGTTTCTTTTTAAAGATAAAACAAAACATCACAATTGCTTAGTCATCCTTTTTAAATTATTGCTAAATCGCTTAATATTAGATTGTACATTAAGCTGAATATATTGTTATTAATAACCGTTATTATCGCCATCTACGTGACTAATCATTAAAAATGCCACCATTAAAATTTTTAGTGCACATTATAAATGTCTTTTAATTAAGGATTTTCAATTTGGATTTAGTTTTCTAATAATCTTTTTGGGGGATTTGGTTTTATAATATAATGCTTCAACTTCAGATTGGGCTTTATACTGGAAGCCAATCACTCAAATTATATTTTTAATCTTGGCAAGAATTTTAAACGTAGATTCAAATACTAGAGATCTTACGGTCCATTTTTGGACGTGGTAGCCTAGTGGTCAAGGCCACAGACTCGTGGCAGGCGTGTCATGAGTTCGAGCCTAGTACCGCTGAAAACCCTGCATGTAGAGGTGGCCGATGCGTGTTGAATCTATAGAGGCTCAAGCTTACTCCTGTTGTTGTGGTGAGGAAGTTAGGTGAGGGGATTACCAGCTCAAGTACGTCCTCGTCAATTGATCATGGTTTAAAATTACGAGATTTATCTCCAATAGACCTCATATAGTTTTTTAGTGCGACGCTAACACAAGGTTTGTTCAAAATGCATCAGATCTTAAATTTTCCAGTGCACAGTAGATATTTTAAAGCGGTTTCAATATGTACAGTTAAAGGTAATGTCTTAATGATCTTGATTTTTTCCCTTCATTCCGGTTTACCAGTCGTTTTTTTAAGGCAGTCGAGTGAGGGGCTGTTATACGTGTGTTCGTCAGATTTTTATATCTCTAGAGATGGCTGAATGACTTTAGCAGTGGTATTGCAACAAATTTTGTCAAAAGCTTAGTGATTCGTAAGATTCAGCAAGTTATTAGGAGACGATGCTATGGGGATCACACAAATAAAGGACCTGTTTAATTGATTCAAAATTGGCCACACGTCGGTAGAGAATGACAAGCGTTCTGGGAGGCCACACACCTCTCGAAATGCAGCTGTTGTTGAAAAGGTGGAAAATCTGATAATGAAAGAAGATCGTCGTTTAACCGTTCAAGAAAGTGCTGAACAAGTTCAGATCCGCACAGGTTCTGCAAATGCAGTTTTGTGCGATGATGCGCAGAACGGCTGCGAAATTTGTTCCCCACCTTCTGCCGGTGGAACAGAAAGAACTCCGTCTTGCAATTGCACAGTACCTACAGGGCACTATCAACGCTGAACCTGGCTCCTTGTGATTTCTGGCTTAATTTCCGAAAACGGAAATACCATTGAAAGGATCCCGTTTTCAGAGTAGAGATGAGATATGGCAGAACGCGATGGCGGCGTTGAACACCGTTCATTCTAAAGGAAGCCTTCTAGCAATGTTTTCGGCAGTGGAAGGAATGCCAGGCTAGGTATGTGGAGGCACAAGGGCCCTACTTTTAATTTGATTAGGATCCCATTCCCGCAAAGTAACTAAAATAGTTTCTCTAGCAAAAGTTTGGATACTAATTGACCATGCCTTGTGTAATTCTCTTCTACTTGCGGTTCACCTAGATCAGGGGTGACCAACCTTTTTGGGAAGCGTGCCCCAATCTGATAAAAAAAATGTTACGCGTGCCACTTCGAACTTCTTCACCAAAGTAAAAAATAAACAAAAGTGAAAAAATGTTACTTATAGGCTTATTATGGGTTATTTACACCAAAAACATATTTTTAAATGCAAGTTTTATATAGTGAAATGTAAAAAAAAAAATGGTATAACAAATGAAACAAAAGTATAAACTTATATATTTTATTGTTGATAAATTTTTACAGGATCAATCAGTTAGCTTAGGTACAAAACAAAAATAAGCAACTTGAAACATTTAATTTTAAATGATTACTAAGCAGCCAGTACTTTCTTAATGTGGGTTTTGAACTTGTAGTTTTCTTACTAAATCATCTATATTTGGATTAGTTTGCGAAGATTCTAACAAATTTAGGTGTTTTAGGTGCATATCAGTTAATTTTAAGCGATATTTTGATTTAATCACGTTCATATAACAGAAAACATTTCTTCACAAACATATGTTGATCCAAACCTACAACAATATCTGACCGCTAAATCATGTAAATTTGGAAAATTGCTTGGTGGCACAAATTTCCGAAATTCGATGTAATTCGGATCATTTGCGGTTAAAATAATTTCCTTATATTTGTTTTTCAGGGTAATTTGGGGCTGTAGGTCAATAATTTCAATTTGTACTTGAGGTGGGTAACAATTAATGTCTTGAAGAGAAATTGAAAAAAGATTAGTGAAAAGTTCAGTATTTTTGTTATCTTTAAAATCCTCAAACCTGGCACTGAAAGAATCCTGCAAAATGGAGATTAAATTTTTAAATCTATCATAGTTTGGAACATTACTAACTTTGGCAGATAATTCCTGCATGTGTGAATGGTAAATGAGTTAATTTTTTCTCTACAAAATACGGACAAAAAACAAAAGTTTGTTCACAAAAGAAGATATATGACCAACTAGGGTAGGAAAAATACAATTTTTCCCCTGTAATATTAAATTTAAATTTTTAAATGTTCCATTATATTGGTAAAGAGAGCTAAACATCACAACCAGTTTTCACTCCCAAGGAGCGAGCATTCACTGGGCAGTTCATCGTTCTTCCAGATATTCTAAAACCATTCCCTTAAATTCCAAAATCTCGCTAGTGAACCTTTGGAAAGCCAGCGCACACTACAATGAAGGCTCGTAACTCGCCATTTTCTTCCGTTTCTTCAGGGAAAAGCGTACGAAATCTACGTCGATTCAGAGCACGAGCTCGTATTTTGTTGATACAGCGCACCACGGGGCCAACAACGAAAGACAAGTTTAAGTCTTTGGCACAAAGAGTCTTGATGAATAATACAATGATACTTGAAAACCTTTCTTCCCAAATAATTTTCAAGCAATGCAACAAAATCTTTTATTTTGCCACCCATGCAAGGCGCTCCATCTGTGCAAACACTGTCTAATTTTGTCCATTCTACTTTGTTAACTTCAATTACATTTTTAAGTTCCTTAAAAATGTCTCTGGACGTGAGGGTGGTTGTTTCCCGAGGGATTGGTTATAGCTCTAAACCCTCTTCGGGTGAGCTCGGTTCCTCTGGGCATTCATCATCATCATCATCACCTGCTAGTTGGCGCAAATCAAGAAGTTCTTCCACAGTATCAAAATTATAGTTCGTGTAACGCACAAAGATGCTTAACTGCGCTTTGTGTCTGCGATATCACAGCTTTCATCCAAAGTTAATGAAAAACATTTGCAATTTTGAAGTCCAGAGACAATTTGTGTTTCAACATCCTGGCCCATGTCATCTATATGACGCTTGACGGTATTTTTAGACAAAGCTATTTTATCGCCGCCCATCCGGTATAATGGTCAGTGAAGCTGACTGCGGTGCCGTAGGGACTGGGTTCGAATCCTGGAGAAGGCATGGATGTTTGTGTTGTAATCCTTTCTTCCGTCTGTGTTGTATACCCCCGTGTTATACAATGCGTGGTGCACGAGGTTTAAAAATGTTAAAAAAAAAAAAAAAAAAGCTATTTTATCAACCATATTTTTGACATTTAGATCACCGACATTTTGGGCAAAAATTAAAAGGCTACTTTTTTATTATCTCCTCTCCGTCAGAATATGGTTTTTTCATGCGGGCTAACAACAAAGTTCATAAGAAGCCTTCACCGTTGTTCCCATTTCGTCATTTCTCTTCTGGAACAAAGATTGTTAGCCAGCTAAAGATTTCTTTTTTTTTATTGATAAATTCCGTTTGCAAATTTGATCCAACAGGATATTTGCTTTTGAAATCACTATACAGTTGTTTGAAATGACGGTCCAAGTTAAATTTTTTTTGGAACTGCTATACAAATTCCACATATCAAAAAAATAGGCTTGGAAGCATTTTGATGTGTTAACCCATATTGTTCTTCCCAGACAATTTTAAAATATGTGCTGCAATATCCTCTTCACAATTTCTTTTCGACGTCGAAGGTTTACTCAAAAACATACTGAAAATAAAAAAATTTAAACAACTACGCTCAACGCTAAAATCTAAAAACATCTTTAGAAAAGGAAAAAAGCTTAACGTCTTGCTAAACAGAATTTAAAATCAACTGAGTCTGACAGCTAGAAAAAATTTGTTGATGATACGCTAAATTTTCTATGCTCCCAATCCAGTATTTTGATTAGTCATGGATGCAAGTTCTCCCTCCCTCTGCTTTATAAAGCGGCTACTTTGTGCAGATTGAATTACTTCTACCGTATCAACAACTGCTGCCGAATTACTTCTTGACACTACAGAATCCTACACCTTTGGAAAAACCTTTTTATCTAACATCGCGCTGACAGCTATAAACACTAAACTTCAGAACTGCAAGAAGCTGAAATTCGAATATGAATACCAGATGTTAATAATTAACCGCCCCCGAGAGTGGGTAACTTTTTGGGCAGATTCGACCGTCCGAGAGAGTGAGAGAATTTATTTGTTTTTAGTCTCACGTTACTCAACACTTTTCTCGGAACGTTACAATGCTGTGGAATTGTAAATTTTGGAACATGATCGCATTTTTGGCGCTATACTGAAAAAAAGAAAAAATCTTGCTTAGTGCCTTTAAAATCTCACGCTGAAAATTTCTGTTATTTACGTATCCTCTTCATGATAATTTTCTATTATAATTCAATTAATTCAGTAAACTTTTCAAACATATTTTTAATTTCTCAATAAGTCTTCGCGTGCCACAGTGTGGCACGCGTGCCGCGGATTGGCAACCCTTGACCTAGATTATAAACGAATGAGTATAAAAATGACAGAAGAAAAATGTCAATTTAAGATGGAAAGAAGCTACCTTCTTCCTTCTCTTCACAAAGTCATAAATGTCTGTTATAAAACATAAAATATGTTTATTATCACTTTTGTTTAGACTAGATCTTTGTTTGATCTAACTGTATTTATCATGAATGCTCACTAACTAATGCATGTAAAGATGAAAATGTTGGAAACGACGTTCCAGCCTGTACAAGGAAAAAACACTGTACTGGAGACATCAACAGCAGTATTTAAAAAATATTTATAAAGGGAGATATTCAAAGTGACTTTCTTGACGGCTTGAGCGTGATGTGGATTGGATGAGTGCACACGTAACAGCAGCGCCGTGTTCATCGAAGTACAAGCAGCATGCAGACCAGCAACAAAGTTCGTTTGTACAGTCACTACGTCTCAAACACCGATTCCTTGAGATTGCCCCATAGGGAAAAAATCCAATGGGGTAAGATCTGGCGATCGTAGTGGCCATAGAACCGAAGTATGCTATATACATCCAATCATGCGTAGGAGTACGTGAATGAGCCGGAGCCCCATCGTGTATCATCATTTGGCATACATTTCTCGTAAACTATGGATCATACAGGTACAGTTCTTTGAGCATTTTGTTATACACTCCAAACGATGAATTTGGCTGTGCAGAGATTGAACGCTATTCATGAAACACACTGCATGAATAATTCTAATAATTTCACTATAAGTCCTATATATATATTAATTTTTATAAACAGAAAATAAAAATTACTTAAAGGTTAAAGTGTATTAAAAATTGTTTTAAATAAAACGTATAGAAAAAAAACTTACTTATGAATTTCAAAAAGTATTATGTGTTTTAAAAATTAAACATCGCATAGCTTTTCAAGAAATTCCTTAAATTTACTAGAGAGTATTATATTAAATTTTAAATTATAATTATTTTAAATTATTATTATTATTATTATTATTTTGCTTTATTACAGTCATAATTTTGTAATGGACTCTTCAAAACCTGTAGTTTGTTTCAATGGTTTTATTGCTCCAAAATTTTTATTACAGTTTCAAATTATAAATGGTCAACATTATTATAACGAAAGATTTAAATAAAGCTTTCACACACTAACGTATCAGGAAAACGTGCAAATATTTGCGGTTAGAAGCATCATCGCGTCTCTTGTCGGAAATGCTTAAATTAACAATTCTTGAAAAAATATGAAGAATTAAATAAAAATAAAATTTAGATTCTCTTTCTCCTTACTCACAATTTAAAATATCGGAGAAGTTAATATTTGTATTAAAAAAAGTTATTAAAAAAGAAGGGCCGGTTTTCCCGATGCTCTCTATCTTTGTTTTCAATGGAGCTGCGGATTGGTATTTTTACCATCGTGGACTGCTTACATTCCCTGGGAGCTGGTATCACTTTTTAGTGCGGCACTATATAGGTAGATAACAATTGTCACAATGTGATTTTAATACTTAGTTTCCTCCTTAGGGTAGGCACTTGAGCTTTAACAATGTGAATTTGTGCAAAGAATTTTTAATTTTGCTGAGAGCTCTTAAGCCAAACAGGCACTCAAGGGACCTTTTACGTCCCGCATAATCATACGATGTGGATGCTGTCGATTTTTTTGTATTTTGAAAAATCCATCGACGTGAACCCGCATTCTTGGGCGTACAGGGCCAGTGCCTAACCAACTACGACACCCAGGCGACAATGCTCTATACACAATATATGTATAAATTATTTTGTATTTGTTTATAAAACTCAAAAAATGTAATTGCAATACATATTTTTTTATTTTAGCTGCATGTGTACAACTTCAGAAATTAAATAAGTTGTAAATAAACTCCTTTATCTAAGTGAAAGGAGCAAGTTAATACAAGACCTTTAAAATACGTTAAAATAAATTAATATTTCTATTTTTTTCTATTTATTTTTCATTTTTGAAATGTACAATAATAAGAATCAAAATAAAGGCAGACTTTTCATAAATCATTTTTAAAATTTGATTAAATTCACATTGGTGGTAAGTTCTATTAAAAAATTGCTTCAATATAAAGAGGCTTATTGTTGCAAAACATCTTCGAGTAATTAGCCTTAATTTATATGCTTTATAATATACGTTGACCACATCAAAAAATTTCGGTGAATAACAAATCTAAAGACATTTTTTTTATGGACACATTATACTTTATGTTATTATGCATATTATGCTAATGCTCTCACAATCTTATTCATAAATAACAAAAGTATGAGAATAGAAAAAAAATTATTCTTAAATATAAAAATAAATAATCTAAGCTAAATTTTAAAAAACAAAATGACAACTGCATATAAATAAATCAGTTTTAATTTTAGTTAAATAAAAAAATCTGTGACGAAAAAAAGGACTCAATTTTTTTAAAACTATATATATATATATATATATAAATTTAACATATACTTTCAAATATATTTAGTAAAAATATACAGTAATTAAATTGTGTGCGAGTGAAATTTTTTTTTTTAACTTAAACCGATTACACTTAAAATGAAACTCACAAAGAAATAATTAAAAACTGGAACACTATATTTAAAAGATATCTTCTTTTACAATAAGCGACAGCTAGGTTGCACTAGTTTTTTTTTAAGGGAAACTCTTTTTTCTCCCCCCCCCCCCTGTGAAGAAATTTGGCGGAAATAGCGCGCGTACGAGGTAGGGATTTGTCTCCCTTAGTAAGATATTAAATATATTCTGAAAAGTGTGTTATTTATGTTAGGTGCCCCTTTGTATTATGGAACGTAACCATATTATCTGTTCCTGTACTTGTCGTAGTCTTCATTTTATTTTGTTCTAAAATAATAACAATCAGAAGGGCATCAGAAGTCAGCTGTTCTAAAAATGGCTCGAAAAGATGCTAATTTTATTATCCTCTAAAATCTTTATTCTGCTATGTCATAGTTTGGAACTGATGGGCGGAGAAATAATTTTTTGTGGTAATTGTTTTCTTTAATAAGCTGAAATGACTTCCACTTCCAATCTTCGTCTAAGACATTATTGCTTTTTTTAACTATTCATTACACAATCTAGAATATGAAATAATGTCTTTTTGAAGGGTGGTTCTAAAGTGAAAAAGTAATCTGTTTAAAGAACTCGAAACAGAATATATAAAGATATGTGTTTCGTGTATGAATAAATAGCAAAATAGAAAAAAAAAGTTTAGTGCATTTTTAATGAACTTAAAGAATAGAAATTTATCAAAAGTACAAGCACTAACCAGATGGGAAAGAACAAAAGAGTTCTAGCGGACCATTGAACAGCGTATTTTAGCTCTTTAAAATAAATCAGGTTTTTTTTAAAATTCTCATCCTTAAAAACATTATACATTATCAACTCTCTCTTTTTAGCGCGTTTTTCACGTAGTGTAAAAATAAGCGCTATTAGGACGCAAATTTCGTCTTCGCCCTCGTCTTCGTTTCATATTTTGTCGTACCTTTTTCTCAGCCAATAATTAACCGATTGACCTCGGGTTTTCGGCATTTGGTCGCATTTGTGCCCTAGATAAACCGAATCATATTTAAATTTAATAATTAAAAAATTTTTTTAATTAAAATTATTTTTTCAGTATAGTACACACACACACTACTTTCTGTTAGTAAAAAGTCCATTAGTTGCATTATTGTAAAATACAACATGTGAAAAACGCGCTAAAATTACTTGGCCTGCCAATGATTGATATCTTGTTTTAAATATGTACGAGAAAAGCTACTCACTCACATACTCATGACGAGAGTTCCGGAACTATAAAGCCTACAGATTTGAAATTTGACCGGCATGGTTTTTTGTTGTTGTTGAGTAGAGATATGTTAAGAACGGGTGTTGAGAAATTCAACTCCCAAGGGGGAGCTGGCGGGTGTGCTAGAGACAAAAATTTCTGTTTCTAAATTAAGATCTACAGACTTAAATTTGCAGGCATGTCTCTTTCGTTAATTTGAGATCCGCTAAGAACGATTTTTGCGGAAATCGACTTCCATGAAGGGAAGTGGGGGGATTACCGATTGTGTAAAACATTAATATATCTAGTCCTGTCCTTTTTAAATCAAACGAAGGCTATAAGTAGAGACGTCTTAAGGCATAGCCCACACTCGACCCGGGTCTAGGGCCTCGAACGCAATTGTTGGATTCGTCTCGTTCTCGACTCTGCCTTAAGATCACAATTCGAACAATTTCAATGGTTGTATTTTCCGAAAAACTGGGAATTGGGGACGATATGTCAACTGGCTACATGTAATGATCACCGTACACTTACAGGCCTAAGTCTACCACACCAAACACCATTATTACTCATTCATTCAAAAGGCGGAAGTCGGTCGAGCCGGTTTGTGCGATTGTAACTCATGCACATTTATTTGTTTCGGTTAATTGTTTGTATAAGTATATGACAATGTATAATATTTACTGTATACTTTTAAGGGTCATAGTTGAGGGTCTACGTTTGTGTAAGGGCCCATGGCCTACTTTTGAGTCGAGACCCAGGGCCTCAAGAAGTCTTAAAAAATCCCTGGCTATAAGAAGGTTTTTGAATACAATCGAAAGCGTATATTCAAAAGCCAAGATTTAGATATCAATAACTTAAGTGACCGCGGTGGTCTAGTGGAGCCTAGTGCTGCTGAAGACCCGCCATGTAGAGGTAGTCACTGGCCAAGCTCAAATTCTTTTCGCTGATGTGTCAGGTGTCATTCTTCTCACTTGATCATGGTTCAAAAATACAAGGCCCGTCGCCAAAAGCCCTCGCGCAGCCTTATAGCGGGACGACAATCTAACTCTAATTCACTCGCTCATTAATAGCTTAAAAACAATATACAGTCTTAATATCATGAAATACCCAACTAAAAGAATCAGGGTAACTCTGTTAGTTTACATTTAAAGCCGCAATTTTTTCAAATCAACACACACATTTCTACATTTAAATAAACCATTTTGCATTATTATTATCGCTTTGTAAGAAAACTTGATTGCAATCAATTTATACCCAGCACGCTTCAATCGATGTCAGTAGAATCATAACATTTATTGAAGTTTTTTCTTACACGATGGTATAAAATCTCATTGCTATATAAAAAAAAAACGAAAAATATATATGTTTCTCTTTTTTTTTTGTATGTGTAAGAAAAAAACTAGCTCATTTCAAAAATCTTTTGTCACAACATTAAGGCTTAATATCTAATTCGAACAAAAAAAAGGCGAGGTCTGTATCTAACAGTCCATCCAAAACCCCTTTTTTCCTCATTCTCGCAGCAGGCAATTAACATTTCCTAATTCACAAGACCAGAGATCTTTCATAATTGAATGCCATCAAAAAAAGAAGTCGCTGCATCTATCTGGTGGGCGTTAATGAACCTAGACCAGGAGCAGAATGCTAAGCGAGTTCCTCTTCGGTTTCCTCCTCAGTTTTTGTGTTTGCTGTTTGGCAACAACAACACTAAGAAATGCACGCGCGTCTTTTCACTGATGGCGCACGATGCGAATGCTTAAACACCCCCGAAAGTAATTGCCTAGGCGTGGGCTCTTTGCAGCAGCACCTGCGATGCCCAGTCTTTGTCTCGATGGAAGATCCGATGACAGTAGAGTACCACCAAGGAATCGCCAAGGCGAACTGGACTAATAACACGACCAGTTCTCAGGTTCTTGGCGCTTGGGAAGAATGAGGTCGCAGAATGAAGTGGTTATGCGAACTTCCCAAGAAATGGCAGCACGGGCAACTGGTAAATAATAGGCTGGGCTTTCAATAAACAAGGTAGGTGTGGTTTTGGGAGAAAAGTTGACTGTTCGACAATGCAGGGCAATGAATGGAAGTGGTAATTCTGCGAGAGTTCGTAATTTTGCGGTGTTTATTGCGGATTTTCTGGTCCTTTTCAATTTGGAATGGTATTTTCAAGTAGAAATATGGAAAAGAAAAGGAATGCATAAGATAAAGTGGGACTGTTGGTTTGAAAGAGGTTTTAAAGTTTTGTTATAGAAATTGATTATTGCTATAGAATAGTTGTGTGTGTGGAAACTACTTTTTATAAGGAAAAAAAAATTGTAGGTTTTAATTTTTTTACATTTTTGAATGAGTTTATTTGTATGGCTTTTAAAAAAACCAATTCGCTTATTTTTTAGTAATTTTGGTATTGGAATGTATTATAGCAGCGTTTCTCAAACTGTGGGGCGTGTCCCCCTGGGGGGGTGATAACTCTACGAGGGGGGTGTGAGCATATTGAAAAGTCGAAAACAAAAAATTTAGAAAAAAATTATTAATTTACTGATATAATACACTGGTATATTAACAATGATGTAATACACTTATGAATGTATCGGTACTGCACAATGTATTTTATAATTAATTTAACACTATTAAGTTAAGAACAACATTATTATTACCAATGACCCCATGGGTTTGTGATATACAAAAATTAACAGTTATGTTGTTCATATGTACGGTTTATAATTATTTCCTTTTACTGCCGAATTAAAGTTACACGATTCGCTCCCCAATGTCACCATACCACCTATATGTTATGTATTGGGGGGGGGGGAGAAAGGAATGAATAAGTAAATCCTCTGAAATAAGTAAAAGTCTTCACAAACACAGTCAAGGGGTCCTTTTATTGCATTCAAAATCTTCGGAATAATTTTATGGATACTAGTGCACATAAAAGATCGTACTTCGGAAAGACGTATATATATGTCTGGGGCAATTAACGCTTTCGCTGTGTGAGACGTTTATATACGCTGGTGGTCCTTAAGAGGTTAAAGTCGTATTGTAGCTTTAGTGTCAAAGTATATTATTGACTTAAATATATTGTTATTGTATGGAGGGGGGGCGATTAAAATTATGATTAAATTTTGGGTCGCAAATATTGAAACTTTGAGAAGCACTGTATTATAGGATATGAATCGAAATAAACGATTTGTTAATTTTAAACAATTTTAAAATCCAAACATTTTTAGAATTTTAGGTAACTTTTTTATAATAAATGGAAAGCGTTTTACAGTTGGAATTGACATCTCAGGACATTTTTCCTACAATTAAATTGTCGTATGTATCTGTATTCTTATGAAACCATATTTTTTTAATAATATCTAACGCACTTTTTAAAAAGAATATTATCTTATTAATATTTATGCTAATTTAAAAAATTCATACTTTCAGTCAATCTTGGACTGCAGAGGCACTAGTTAAGAGGGAAAATTAATGTTTACATTCTAGTATTGTTAGAACAAAAATATGGATAAAAAAGATTGGTTTTAGAATAAAAACATAGGTTTGAAAATAGATAACATCGAAAAATCTTTAAAGTCTTTTTTGTAATTCTTAATCAGGTGCTATTACGCTGCCAACGACTTAACTCTCTCGCTGCACATCCGGCTTTTTTTACGGGCAACGTAAATTAGCAAAATTTGAGCCTCTCGTTATTTACACGGCTATGCATTTTTTCCGGCTATTTAAATGTACATCCCTTGCTGTTCCTGTTTATGTTTTCATTTATGCTTTTATGTACATAATTTTATGATCTAATTCTATATTTTAAAATAAAATATCTTTTATAAAAATTGTTTGTATATTTCAACTCTAAAATGTAGATTTAATATGAGGATTTGAAATACGTAATAAAACTGTACGAAATTTTTGAACCTACTTTGATAAAATAACTACGAAGGGAGAGGGTTAAAAATATAAGAGGTTTTCTGTTTAAATTTATTCAAATGGCTTGTTGTTGCGTGACTGCCCACAAGTTTCTCCCTCTTTTTTTAAGCCGATAAACCATACACACAAAAAAATCATATATTACATTTAAATTATCAAATCGTTGTTACATTAAAAAACATCAAGCTCTACAATTATAAATATAATTTGAGTTCATCAAATGTTTAATGCAAATTTTCATCAAATGACTATTTTACTTTCATGTTTAAGACTAGAAGAAGCAATTATGAATAAATGTAGAATATAAAATAAAGAATAAGTATATCATGACTAATCCAGAAATAATACGAATAGAAACTTAACTCTCTGCAAAATTATCCCATAGAATACCTTATTAAATTATAGAGTTGCATATGAGGGTACAAGATACTTAACTTCCTGTATTGAGAGTCGGACATCACGTTTTTTCAAGCCTGAATTCTTCAGAATACCTTAATAATGTTACTACAGTTTTTGTGTTTATCTATTAAAATCAATCACACATATTCACTGCACCAACATATGTGCTTTTAGAAGACTTTTTAGATGAAGCAATGCATAGTTAAGAAAAATAAATAGGATGTATTTATATTTACCTCTTAAAATTAAAGAGAGGATATCTTCGCAAAATGATTGAGTTTAAAGTAAGGTGTTAAAATTCATAACATTGTTACTAGATGGCTGTGGTAAGTACAGTGCCAGTTTATCCCGGGCCTAGGGCAGACGCCCAGAGGCCCGGGGACCGGATAAGCTGGACTTCACCATATTCTCAGGTTATAAATTTCGATCCACCAGTGCAAAGGGGCCCGTAGATCTTCTGTGCTGCCTAGGGCCAGAAATGATTTTAAATCGGCATTGGTTAAGTATCTAGTAGAAATCATAGCAAATCATTTGTGGTGCAACAGCTGTCTTCAAACTTTTTCGATCCCCATTCCATACACACTCACTTAGAATATATCTTAAAATAATATTTAAAGTATATCAGAAAATGTTATAGGTATTTTATGTAAATAAATTTTAAAAAAACATTGTATTTGTGATCAAATTGTTGCCTATTCATAGCATGCATTGTATTTAATAAGTGGGATATGTGCTTCCATTTTTTTACACAAACCGCCGAAATCTAGATCTTTTGAAATTATTTGCAATCGCATTTCCTATTCTGCATTAAATTTGTTTTTTATATTTTGTTTTTGTAACTACTCACATTGAGACACATATTTCACTTTAATGCATTGTTCTGAATGACATTAAAATATTTATAGTTGCGGGAGAATTTCCGAATATTTTACTTGAATTTGCAGCCAAAAATTTAGGAGCTGTGCGTGCTTAAAATTAGATTTTAGTGTCAAATCTGTTGTTATGTCCATAAGTTGTTCCCTCTCCTTAATTATAGGTGTTTTTTTCACAAATGAAAAAATAAAAAACGAGTCTTACAGTAGTCGCATATGATGTGTAACATCTGACTTGTTATCATGGTAAATACGTAATAGTGACTTTAATCCTGAAAAAAATGAATCGGTTATGACTGGAAATAATTTTCTATCGAATAATTATACCTTTAATGAAAATTTTATTTAATTAACACAAGGAGTAATGCAGTTTTTTTATCAAAAATATTTATTATTGTTCAATTTGGGGAAGAGCGGAGACAATAGATTTATGAAGACTAAAGTGTGACACATATACTTGTGATTTCAAAGTATTTAAAAATCGTTATAAAACGGCGTCAATAACAGTACCACTGTTAGTTGTCGAAACATTTCGATTAGTGTTCATTTCGAGCTTGAGTTCATCTTTCAGAAAAGCTATGAGCGGCTCAGCTTCTTTAAACTGAAGTTAACATTAAAATCACCACTCAAAATCATGGGAAGCGAGTGATGGTTTTTTTAAAAAAGAGCAGAACCACCATAGGTATAAGGTAAAAGTACAAAATGCAGGAAATCTTTAATTTTTTTAACTGTTTGATTCGAAGAAATGTATGCGACCACCAAAATGACAAGACTTGCTGGTATGTGCGTTAGGCGGCCGTCTTAATTGCTACTACAGTTGGACCCCGAGACGAGGCTAGCGAAGAGGTACCCCAAGGTGCTGAATTGGTCAAATCAAACAGCGCGCGCTTCCCCCGACTTCCTGTTACGCATTTCCGTCCCTTTTCACGAAATCACTCCAACAAATATCCAGCAACCGAGAGTAAAGATGTTACACATCAAAGAGATGCATTGTACTAACGAGTGTAAAACTATATTTCGGGGAATCCGAAATCGTAAACAGTCGTTCACATTTTATAGAAATAATTTTGTAATTAATTTTCTCGTTTTGCATATTGAGATAAAACATTGTTTACTTCAGAATAACCGTCTGCTAATATTTTCTTTTGATTGGAATGTAGAATAAAAATTTTTTATTTTGTTTATTTATTTTGCTCCGTAAATTGATAGATAACTCGAACGTTATATACATAACTGCGCTTTCCGAGGAGTACAAATACTGTAATTAATTTGTTGATACAAATATTTATTAGTATCAACAAATTATTAAGCGGTGTAAAAATGTTAGTTATTGTACTTAAAACAAATGTATTTTTATATATTACATTTGAAAGGTAAAAAAATGTCTAGCTAAAAGTAAAAGTGAAAACATGGCCACGAAACATCATACTAAGACTGCTCAGACGCAAGCAACTGTCAAGAAAGTGAAGTCTCTGATCTTAAAAGAAAATCCACCGACCGAAAGATTCATTGCATCGAAACTAGGGTTTGATTCCGGCCAAGTCGGTGGATTTCCCTGATACAGAAAATCAACAGCGTCCTTGTCGATGATTATGCGGCATGTAAAAATCCTTTGAGTGAATGTTTGACTTGAGTGGTCTTGGCAAAATAAAATTCCTAGAACAAGTTCGCATCGTCAGAGCTCAAGTAACTCCCTCTGGGAAATGCAAAAAAAAAATTATTTATTATATTATATATTATTATTATTATTATATATTTATTATATTATTATTATTATTTATTTATACTTAAATTTATGAATTTCAAAAACTGGGCTTAAATTTATGAATTCTTAAACATGTATTTGTATTTAATTTACAAAACAGAAAAACATTATAAGGTTAGAAATTTTTAAAAAATGGAAATAATGAGCTGTTAAGCTTTTTTGTTTGATTTATATGTATTTTTTAATGAAATTAACTTTAAATTCACCTTTAAAATTTCGAGGCATAAATCTTTATATGGATCTTTAAAATACAAAATGAGCCAGAATGCTGGGAAATAACCATCTACTGAGATTTATATGATACAACAGAAGAAATGCTGGTATTAAATATCTTATTAAAATTTACATCATTAGTGAGGTATAACCTTTTCCAAATATTTTAAATATAAATCGAATACTGAATTCCACTAAATTATGCAACACTTTTAGTACAATATTTCATAATGGGAAGTTTAATTCATAATTTTTTAACACACAGTGGTATTTTTATTTTCTAAATATATACTTTGTATTTAAAAAATTTAAATGTATAATTATGTTGAAAAGCAATAAACTATAATAACAGCTTGATGTGTGTGTGTGCTTGTCAGTATCCTTTAAATATTCCATTCATTTGAGAGGAAGATGAATTTTATAATACACACCTGCGCGTGTAAGTTAGAGAAGGGAGGAAATCTTTCTGACCACACAAGACATATAAAAAAGATAAAGACCTAGAAAATCGTGACTTATCTTAATATAAATAAATATGAATTGAAGCATAATAAGACATGATGGTCGTTTTGATTCTACGCGATACACCTGATATTATAATAAAAACTTAATTCCGCATCTACTAATCATTAGAATTCCTCAGAAATCTGCAACAATGTTATTAATGTTTTTAAGAAATAACAAATGAACAAATTTCTAAGGCAGAATTTTAATTTTATAAATTACTAAGGAAATATTTGCGTTTTCAACGCACTTAAAATGACCAAAACTACTAAGCAAAAAGAAAAAAAAAGCTTTTTTAAGTAGTTTAAATACAGTTCAGTTTGAGGTATGTCATGAAGGTTTTGTAAAGAAAGTAATCATGTGTACACTCCTAAAAATAAATGAAAAATATTTTAATGGATTAAGACTTAAGAATAAGATGCGTCGTGACTGATCCCAACCGAAATAATCGTGAATTGAAACCTAACACTTGAGGATGGTCACACCAAATGCTTCATTTGCAGTACAGCATACCTCACACTTCCTGCAAATGAAAGTCGACCGTCTCATCCATCACACAGTTCTGAATTCCACGGACTGCCGAAAACAGAAATTAGGAAGGTCCGTGTGTGAGAGAAAAGGTTTTTAATTCTGGGACACTCCTCTTCGATGATAACGCCTTTAGGAAGGTCAAGTGTCACTGCAGAAGAGAGGGCAAACAATAATGGCGGCTTCTTCACCAGAATACGGAATGTTTCTTGGGGAGATTTATGGTTTCGGAATTGAATTAAAATTCTGACAGATAGGAGAGCCGTTGGCTTTGGGGTTGTTGGCCTGGTTAGTATGTCAATACATCAATAGGAGGTGAGACCACTGGTCGAATAATGGAAGGATCAGAGGTTGGAACTTTACGTTTGGTGCTAAGCCTATTTTGATGGAATTCGGTATGGTATCCCGTGAAGAAGGTTCTCTTGACATCATAGGAATTGCTGAAAGCAAAGTTCGGAATAAGGCGGAAACCTGATTATATATGAATGAACTTTTTAATTTTGCAGTTTTTAGTTTTGTAATTTGTAAAACCCTTTGGAAAGTTGAGACTCAAAGAGATTTATAAAATAATACTTAAGGATATATTTTACAAGAACACGAAAATTGTAACTTTTCTGTCTATACATTTATTAATAAATGTGCGAAAATGTGATGAACGAATTTTTCAAAAATTTCACTGTATCTTAAATCATTTCAAATATAAAAAATGTAACTATGCTGAAAATCTCAGAAATGATCTGAAAAAAGGGGAACTCTTATCTTATACAGGTTTGCAAAGTATTTTAATTCGACTTCCATTTACCCACTGCTTCTCAATCTTTCAATATTGGAGTCCCAATTTTCAATTTGTGTATTTTCATCGAGCCCCTCCCCCCCTCCATACAAATTCAATGTATTGAGTGCTATAATATTTATTCTTATTTTGTCTTTTCTTTGGTATGTTTTTTTTTTGACAATGTATCTTGATAGATATTGTGAATTACTATTATTACCTATTTATTTATCTCTGTAATATAGTAGTGCTTCTCAAACTTTCAATTTTGGCGACTCAATTTTCAATCAGTATTTTCATCGTCCCCCTCTTTCCCATGCAATGATAATGCATGGAATTTTATAATAATGTACTTTGAAGCTAAAGCTACTATATAAGATCCCAATTATAAGCTGTACAAGTTATCAATATAAGTATGAAAAATTTTGCTTGTATAATTTTTATATAATAAATATTTTAAGTTCCTTTTAAGTTGCAGAATAAGTATTATGTTACTATTCATAGTTCAGAATGTATTTTGTTTTTATTCCTTTCAGTAAATCAATAATTCTTTAAAAATAATCCATTATTTTCTACTTTTAGATATGCTCGTTCCCCTCTCGTAGCGACGCGCCCACAGTTTGAGAAACCCTGATTCAACCCGGGTGTCTGACGATTCGAAGGAAGCACGGAAATTGTTTTGGGAAACAGTTTTTTATTCATTCTTTATGACAAATTTTGACTACATCACTGTAAGGCAAACCAACGCCAACTGCTCCAAATTACTGCTAAATTACTATTTTTTAGTTTAGGCTTCGATTCGAGAGTACAGCGTGGGAAAGTATGGCCTAAGACCATAAAAGTAAATAAGATTGGAATCTGATGTTTGGATGAGATCTTTTCTGAGAAAGTATTAGCTGCTTATTTTTATACTTAAATATGTACTGTGGGAAAATAAATGTTAGATGGGAAATAGAATTTTGTTTAAGTAATAAATTAATTATCCTCTTACACACACAAATATATGGTGCGAAATACTTTTTAAACGAAAACAACAGTGGATGTTCGAATTCGAAGCATAAATTAAAATAACTCCATGATTGAAAATGATTTATGGAAAAGATATAAATTCTGCTTATTGAGGCTTTTGAAATGTAATAAGAATTTTTAATTCTCCTTTCGTTACTACTGTAATGACTTGAATCGGCTTATCAAAACAATTTATTACAGGGAAAATTAACTTGAATATTTTTACAATTGTTCCGAGATTGGGATCACAGTTAGTCTCTTTTACAGTAAAGTTCAGCTCGTCTCAAACATCCACTTTATCTTGAGAATCACGTGAAGTCGACACCTTTTTATCGGTAATAGTGGCCAAAGTCCTTCGGCTTCGCTGATCGACTCTAATCTTTTCCTGTATATCGCTAGAGAGGCCTCTGAACGGTTCTCCCTCCCAAATTCTCACGCCGTGCCTTTTAAAGCCCAAGTTGTTCCTGTTTTCCTTTATCCCTTGTTCGTCGGCTCCTCAAAGTGTGGGGACCATCCGATGCATAATGTTGGCTGTCCTCCTCCAGACACGCTGTCGACCGGGATGCGTGAGAAACGGAAATTCCACACAGGCCGGGGAATATGTCCACTCCCGGATTCTAAGGAATGGTCGTGGGAACAGAGGTCAGAATTCTTGACCACCCATTCAGGCCACTTTTTCCCAACAATTAGGGAAAGGAAAGCGGGCACATCACACTACCGGTATATGGACAGTCTTTTTTAAAAATATTTAGTATGTCATGTGACAGTTTTGGTCTTTAATGTTTGAGTATTGTTTCTAAGGCTTTGATGAATTCCTAAAATACATTTTATGTTCAAAGTAATCTTTTAGACCATCTAAAAGACGATATTTAGGATAAAAAAATATACTGCATCATCATACTATTTCATTTCATCAATGTTTTCCTGACATAATGATCTATCAAAAATAATGGACGTGGAGGTAATTTTCTTTTTCTTAACTCTTTTTAAAAGCATAAATACGTAAAATATGCATTGTTCTCGTAAATTGGTTCGTTATTAAGATAAATTAGTTTGAGTACTCGTTTTTAATATTCATTTTGTAAGAAATCTGAATTTCATCACTATAAACTGTGATGACTCTGAATAAAATTGCATTAATATGTATTCAAAAACAATCTGTAAAATTGCAACGATTTATAATTACGTGATGTATGAATATTTTTTATAGAAGAACAATTTCATGATGCTGCATGGTACAGAAAAATGCATTGCCCTCCATAAATTATATGTTAAATCTCAAACTGCACTGATAAAATAAAATGATAATATAAAATCATTGTTTTAAGGTCTAAATAATAGTTTGTAGAACCTCATATTTTAGTCTTATACAATATTTATAAGTATCAAAGAAAGCCAAAATAAAAAATATTCAACTATATTTTTAAAGAAGGAACTTTTCGTAAAATACATTAGAACCTGTTTCTCTGCGGTTCTTTTTTTATGCGATTTTATCTATGCAATCTGTTTTATGCGGTATATGAATTTTAACGGCTTTGGTGCCTTGCAATGTTTTCTATCAATGTACCAGTGGCGATCAAAGAAAGTCATTTGCCTTTAATGTTTTATAAATTGGGAGAATACGGACTTGGGGTTAGTCAAGCCATGGGCTCTCTTCCCCCTTTGCACCCCAGGGAGGAGGGTGTACGTTACACCACTATAATATACATATATACACTTCAAGACGCTCTGTTCATTTGTTATAAACAGTCTCTCAACGCGTCAACACCTCGTGCTTGATTGAAGACGAAACTTTCAATGACAGTGACATTATCAATAATTTGATAGATTATGAAGACGGACAAGAAGAACCGGATTCTTTGAGAGAGGATAAAATATATGCAGAGATACAGTCTTCCAAGAAATTGGAAAAGCATTTTCTTAAAATAGATACCAATTCCGAAAGGAGTATGAATTTCACACAAAAAGAGCTTTGATCATGCATATCTGGTTATCGTGACATTTACAAGCAACCGACCAACAAACCTTCGTTGAAAAAACTTATTTCCTTTTTTGGGGTGCCAAAAAATAAATCAATTGAAATTGTATCTTTAAGTGATGAAAGCGATTTTGAACTTATTCATCACAGGAGTATGAGCGCTTTGATTACGATGAGTAGCAGTGAATTATGTATGTAAATTTTGAAAATGTCTCCATGTATACAATAAGAAATTAAATGTTTTAAAAATGTTTCTATGTCTAATTTAATTATTTATTTTGCTATGGAAGTACTTTCTCATAAATTTCGTAAATAGCGTATTTTCTAAGTGTGACTTTCTTTATGCGGTCCCTTTCCACCGCACAAGGAAATTTTCTGTTGTATTTCCGCAAAGTTATTTGTTATATGTAAGAATTTATGAAATTTTTGAAAATTTTTTGTGCGTTTATTTTTATGCGGTCACTTCTACCACACAAAAACAAGCTTTACTGTGTATGCGACTGTGTATATGAAATAGAAAATTTATGAATGTTCGTGAATGCATGTGATAAATTACGTATGAATTGTATAAATTTCTCTTAAATTGGCGATTGAATGGAAACCTACTACTTTTATTACGAATCAATTGAAAAGTTGCATATTTTAAATTATGGATAATCATTATCTCTCGAGAAATGACTAAAATATTTTTAAGTCACAGTAGAACGTAGTTTATCCGAACGTTTATTATCCGAAACGTTGCAGCGAAAAATCGAAGATGTACAACGGTACAGCGAAAAATAAATGATTATTTTCCACAATAAAGGTAAAATTGCGACATTTTGCACCTATTTTGCTTTTCCTTCAAGCACGTTTCCCGCATGGGATGATTTTCAATATTCATATAGTGTCCGGTATCACATACTGTACGGGTCGTATTCGGTTTCCGGTTATCCGAACGGTGTCCGGTCCCAATTGATTCGGATAAACGACGTTCTACTGTATTCAGCAATTTAAGACAAGTGCAGTGGAGACGTTTTTTGTAATGAAAAGATTAAAATTTTTAACTTCCTTCTAGCATATCTTAGTATCAAACAATATTGAAATAGCATTTATTTGTCGATACTTAACATTCGTTCTGTAAAAATTTTTTCTTTACAATCAATTTTAGGAACAAAGCCCTCTAGTAGCTAAACAGTGCGACGCGACGTTAATATTCACGCACTCACTCGGAACAGTTGCACATGTCAGGGAGGGCGAGTCAGTGGCACGCGTGCCATTGATGGCACACGACACAATATTTTTGTCATGCCAGTGATCAAAATGGTTTGCATTTTGTTTCAATGTTTACTTTGAAGTATTATGAACAAAAACGCGAGTGATGGGTCGCAGGGCGGCGGGGAGCACACTCGTTTGTTATTGTCTTGCCTTAGTTACGTCGTAGACTACTATTGCTTATGATGTAAAGTTTGTCTACGCATAGCATTGTCAATTTCCTAGCCCAACTCTATTTTAAAGTTTATCTGTGTTATATTTACGATTTTTAACTGTTATTTAACATGGCTAGTTCAGCAAAAGAACAAAAAGTGCAAGATAGTGAGTGTAACAGAGAATTTCAAATTTGATTGACCGAAAAAACATGGCATGATTAGTAAAGGCGACAAAGCGGTCTGTGTTTTATGTTCTGGAATAGTGGTATGCAGAACATAGTCTGTAAAACGGTATTTTGAAACAATTTACAAACTCTCTTGTCAAAAAAGTGAACCACAGTAAAAATAATTAATTGCTTAGAAACCGTTTATGGCAGATGATAGCTGTGGCAGCCTTGTGGTTATGGTCACGAACTCGTGGCCGGTGTTGTCGGGTCGGGAGTTCAAATCCTGATGTCTTTGAAGACCTTTCAAGTAGAGAGGGCTGATGCACGTTAAATCTATTCAAGCTCAGAGTCTCCATATTGGTTTGGTGTAGGAATCAGGAGATTGGGATGCCAGGTCAGGTTGCGTCCTTGTTACTAGACCAGTATTAAAAATTACGAGATGATGCATAAAATAGATGAGAATGGGTTAAAAAGTCGTGTTGAAAAGTTGGCTGATTTATAAACTCATTTTGAATCATTTCATTATTTTATAATATTTTCTCATCATAGAAAAGATACACGAATTCTTTGGATGACAAAATTCTCAGTTTTGAGTTCGGTTACACTGATTCATATTACCATTACGCTGTTTGCTAAAAGAAACTGATTTTTGTATCTCTGAAATACAGTCAAATTACATTTGAGCTAATACCATTTCTTTTCAATTCCCCCTCTCGGTGTATCGGTATAAATGAAAGCTTTTGTACGTTAAGTTAATATATATATTCAAGGTGAACCAAAAGTTTTGCTCTAATTATAAATTTTTTCTGTGCTATTTTTTTGACCTGCTTCTTCGGGTATATTGTAAAAACTGTGATGAATTTTTTTATAAGACGTTCTATGAGAACGTCTAAGTGATATTCAAGTTCCCACCTAGTGTTCTTTAATAAGTCTTCTGTTTCTCTGCCTTTTTCTTAAAAATTTCCCCCATCACTCTACTGATTTTGTATCAAGAGGGATGTGTCCACAGCAATGTCGAGTTTATACTGAATATCAATAAGCGAATTCTTTTTGTGAAACCAAAGCACATTGGGCTTCATCATTCAATGGACATCATTTGGGCTCATTCTTGAAAGAGCATTCTCATCATCTGCTGCACAAAGAAACTACTCAAACTGACCTATCCAGTGATACAAAAAGTGCATTGTTATATTAAACGGTTATTTTGAAAAGAATTTTTTTTTATATTCATTGCAATACTTTTGCTTTACCCGTTATATTTAAAGTCTATTGTACAATAATTATACAAAATATATCCAGAAACTGCGAGAACACTTATAGACATATTTTGTTCTAATGAACGCATATGGCTATGCTTCTGTCACGTGCAAACGTCGGTTAGAAGAGTGGTTTTTTTTCCAAATGGGTTACACTTTGGCATACAAGCTTTTGTAGACGTTGCAAGTTTCCCAAGTGTGTGAGCTAATTCAGTTGTGGCACATCAAGGGGTGGGGGTCGGATGATAAATGTTTTTTTTTCTAACCGGGCTGTGCATTAGTATTTTAATATTTGCAGACTTAGTACATTCCCTAGGAGCTGGTATCACTTTTTAGCGTAGCAACCCGCGCTGTGTTTCCCTCTGGGCAAATCGAAAACGAGAGTCCGCTTGTATTGGAGCCAACCATACCATTCGTAGATATACCAGGAATGTAGGCGTATTCTATGATTGATGAGTTGAGATTCAGCTAGCAGAGGGATTTTAGACTAGTCTTCATATGAAGAGACCATGGAATTTGCTATCATCTCTCCAGTTTAAGGAAAATCGACAATTTTAGCAACAAAGGAATCCTTTTCTGGGGAAGCATCATGGGCAGTCGTACACCATTCCACTTCTTTGATGTAAGTATGCCACTGCATAGCGCTATAGGAATGAAATCCTTGAAGCCTATGTTAGATTTTCCAGGTGTTGCAAGCCAATATAATGTTTTATACACGATAATCAAAGGTTGATGATTTTCTTGAAATAGAGGATATTCAACATATCAACTATCTTGTGAAGTCTGTGGATCTCAATCTATTAGAACATGTTTGGGACGATCTAGTAAGCGCCATTGCAGACATAACTCGTTCCACGATCCTCCGGGCATTGAAAGCCACTCTATTGGAAGAATTATATGTACTACCGCAAGCATTTCTCAACACCCTCATCAACAGTATGACGGCTGTTGAGAAACTCGTGTAGCAGAGCGCGGTGGCTACACTCAGTATTAAACGGAACATTCTAGATATCCTATCATGATTTGTCTGCTTTTGACATATAGCCTGTATCTTAGCTAAAAATTCACCTCTTTTTCAAATTGTTAAGCTCCAAAAGTTTTTCCAATAGTAATACATCTCCTTGTTTAATTTCGCTGTTATAAACCGAATATTTCTTCAGTTACCACAGATATGTTTGTGACTCTTAGTTGTCCATGTAGTTTGGGATTTAAAATGAATTCGCCAGATTATACCGTAATTTCTATTACGGTATAATCTAGCGTATAACAGGCACCTTTAACACACAAAAAAAGATTGAAATTTACGGGTGCCCGTTATATGTTGGGTATAAAAATGAACCTTAAGAATGAAAAGTGGATGTAGGTGTGTGAGCATGAAAAAATTACACATGTACATATATTGAAAAAAATCAGTGGCATAACGTATACCACCGCATCGTGCATGTGTGTGGGGGGGGGCAGGGCTCTAAGGGACCCAAAGCCTGACTGCCGCCAAGTATCTACCCTTTGTAAAATCCAATTTGGGGGCCAAAAACTTGACTTTGTAGGAGGGACAAAATGTTCTCCGTTAAGTCACTGGAAAAATTGTTTATTTAAAAGAAATGACATACCTTAGGAATTTAAAGGGCTGTAGTTTTAGAAGTATACTATATTTTTTCAAAAACCTTGGATCGAATAAATGATTTCAAAACATTCAGGTTACGTCGTAAAAAAGGGGGTGAGCGTAAAAACACCGGATTTTTCGGTATTTAATATTGGGAGCAAAACGCTCTTTTAAAAATAAAATCGAACTGCAGACTTTGTGAAAAAATTATTACTCCTAAATGGAAATAAGTTTGTAATTTATGTATACAGTTTAGGTTTATATTTTTAGCATAATAAACCTCATTTTCATTTTACTAAAATTGCACCCTAAATATTTCTCATTATAAAATTTTCGCAACACAAAAATTATCTTCTCAGTTATTACAAATGTGACGTGGTTGTTTTAAAAACGAGACGTTTAGTAATACGTTTCCACTGACAAAATACCTCAATTTCTTTATCTTCGTGCATTATCATAAGCAAAAATGAATATTTATTATTCATTGTAATGCAATCTACCATGAGTTATTGCATAATAAACTGTATTAAAAGGGTTTTATTAAGCTATTATCAGCTCAATAAAGATGGAATGCAATGTCATGTACTCTTCGTAATAATGAGTCAGGCACAAATGTATACTATTAACAAATGGATAGAAACGTACATTAATATTTTATTGCAAGCATGCAGTGTTACAGGTGATTGTTCCATTAAATTTTTAACAGCATATTTAAACATTTTTCTGGTAACCGAGTTTATATTCTAATTAAAAGCATTACGAAGCCATTATACAGTCCAACGAGCATCTATAAAATAACAAAATAGGGAGCTTCAAATGATTAATGCATATCTCTGATATTGTAGAAATGGTTTGGAATGACTAAGAAAATTTTCTGATAATGATTCGTCTACGCTGTTTGATACTTTTCGATAAAAGGCTACATTTTTCATCATTTCTTTGGGACATGAATATACAGATAAAAGTATTTTGCTGTTATTTATTTGTTTATTATGCATGTTGAATGCGAAATACTTCCGTTCTCGTTTTTTTTTTTAGATGGAAGAAATGCGGAAGAGAAATGAACGAAAGTATTATAAACAAATCCTACTTTCTGTACAGAAAATAACTTGAAATTCTCCTGGGAGAAAGGTTTGGTTGCTGTTTGAAATAGCAACCAAAGTATAACAAATCCTTATATTTCTCTCTCTATATAAAAAAAATTCTTCGTGATGCTGTAATAAATTTATTTACAAGTAAGGTACAGTTAATACAGACAACTACTTCTTTACATCTGAATGGAGCAAAACCACATTTTAGACAAATTTACATTGTTCCTTACACTCCTCACTGAACCCGTGACTGAGCGTGCCGCCAGTGGCGTAACGAAGAGTATTAGCCCCCCCCCCCCTGCAAACTCAGATTTAGGGACCCAATCCCAAATACGTACTTAGCGTCAGTCAAACTTTGCCCCCCCCCTCTACAATGCAGGGGTGTACGTTACGGCACTGTTTCCAACACTTCCTGTCCCAACTGAAACCCATCCGGTATAGTGGTTAGTGACGCTGACTGTGGTGCCCTAGGGACTGGGTTCGAATCCCGAAGAAGGCATGGATGTTTGTGTTGTAATCCTTTCTTCTTTGTGTTGTAAGCCCCCGTGTGATACATTGTGTGGTGCACAGGGGTTATAAATACAAAAAAACGTCACGGACGCAAGGTCTTTGTCCACACTAAGCCGCAGCACCTTCAAATGATGTCGTTTCTCGAGTTGGAGTAAAATCCAGAGAGGGAAATAATGCAAATATTTATTTTTCAGAAAATATTTGCAATTAATTTACACTTAATTTTAAGTAGTAATGCGAGTATAAATGTAAATCACACCTCTGAAGGTGCTGCGGCTTGGTGTGGGCAAAAACCATGCGTCCGTCCAACACGCTTCCTGTTTACAGTCAGAATACCCCGGTGCGGGGGTGTGAAGTTTCATTTGATGTAAGAAGCGCGGGAAAATATAGCGCACTCAGTCACAGTTAAGTGTGAAGTGTAGGAAACATAAGTTTATATAATGATGGCGAGACTTGCATGAACGTGCAAAAAGAGTTAAACGTGACAATGTGTTGCAAATTTTACAGCGAATTATAAATAAATATTCATATGCTGAAAAATGCAGAACTTTGTATAAAATTCAAAATAAAAATGATGACCAAGAGTATAGTCTGTGTTTTTATACAAGCTCTAAAGATCATCCTAGAATTTATAATAAACCGTCATGCAATGAATTAGCTGCTATCATTTCGACAATAGACGGCTCTGTAGACAAAAGGGTTGATGTTAGAGTTAATCCGAACAGTGAAAACGACTCTCAATTGAACAATGGATATGAACATATTTATAATTTGTACTATGGTTAATTTTAGCGTATTTTTCTTAAAATGTACTAAATTAAGTTTAAAAACCACAAAAAAACCCCATATCTACAATTTTTTTTTTTTAAAAGTTGCCGCAAATAGTCGGATACCTTAATTGCAAACTATTCATTTTTTAATGGTTACTTTGTATGTAGAGATACAGTGCAAAGCATGCGTAGAAACATCAAAATTTCCAAAATGTTCTGTTTTATAAATACTTGGTCTTCTGGATCTACTCTCTCTCTCTCTCTCTCTCAAGCCAACGGATCTTTTAGAGTAAATGCGTAAAATACTCTCATCCCCTCTTGTTGCTAGTAAATACAATTTGGAGAAGTGTGTGTGTGTAAATTTTTTCTACAAAAGCGTGTTTTACTCATGAATAAGTTAAAGAAGGTGCATGTTAGGTCAATCTTACAGCTTATTTGTAGGGAACCTGGGAACATGCGATCGGATGCTTAGGACAACGCCTAAGCTGCAATTTCATTAGCCTAGTTTCCAATTCATGCCACATGATTATTTTGAAGTGAAATTAAATAAATCGTCATTCTTGCATGTAATGATGCTTGATGCCCGTAGAGAAATTGATGTGTCGTATTTTCTTTTGTTGGAATTGTATAAAATTACAAAAATTAAGTTACAAAAAATTGAAAAAATAGGGAAATTAGAATTAAAATTACGAATTTTTGTGGAATTTCTAGATATGCTCAGTGGAACAAAAAGCTTTCCACGTGCTTTACATAAGTGTATTGTTATTTTTGTTCCATTTCTTCATCTTCTTCGTCACAGATAGATTAATCCGTATCAAAGTCCCTGTCGTATTCATCGGTTTCCAGCAAATATTTTCATTTAATATCATTTTCGTTTAAATCCAAGGATGATGGTATATTAGCAAAAAAAGTAAAAACAAACAAACAAAAAATAGTTATACAAAACACTAGAAAGCGAAAAGAAACACTAACGAACGTGCACCGTAGTTAGCGTCAAAAGGAAACTGAAACGTGTGTCGTAACGTCAAGGTCAGTATCCCCAGAAATATTGGATTCCTGGGGACACAAGAAAGTGTAGTCTGATACGCAAGGGGCTTAACCCCGAGCAAAACTTACAAATCCCAATAAATCCCAATTTGTTAATATTAGTTTTATTTGATGACTTAGAAAATCTAAAGGGGTTTTTTTTTTCTTCTCTTTTTTCATTTTTCGTGAAAAAGGATGGGATGAAGAAGGGCTACATGTAAATGAAAAGGCCAATCAAAAAGAGAATGGAACCAAAAAAAAAAGATTAGGTACCTCTGCTCTTCAATGACGTTAACTCAAATAAAATACATATACTATATGAAATAATAGTATGCTTAAGAAAATCAAACACACACACAGACATCTTGGCATAGCAATTAAATATATCCCCATTTTAAAACAAAATAAAACTTCTCAAGTTCTTGATACATGGAGTTACTTATTATTCACTTTAAAAGAAGGTTAACCCATTCTCATGCGCTTAGTTCCGTCTTGTCTGATAAGAGACAAAAACTTCTGACGACTCAATACATGCTCATCTCCATACATTACAAGAAGACCATTAACTAAACTATTCCGGCACGAGTGATCACCCATCAACGGTGCAGAACGCAATGAAAAAGCCGCCATCTCATTTTTATCGCGAATCCACATTTGGGAGGGAAAAAAAGAGACAACCCCTTCACAACCCCCTTGACAGCTGAGTGATGCATCAGGTACATTCCCAGCGAAATGGAAGACCAAAGTTCAGACAGTGACTACCAACCTACCCTGACTGCAAGGAAAAACAAATAAATAAAAGACTAAAGTCCCGTTCGCTAATGGACCAGAAATTACGCATCGGAGTCCTGTTTCCTCAACACACCTTAACGCGACGAGTTTGGCAAGAGATAAATATCCCTCAATTAACCCTTCTGAACCCCTTTTTCGAATGTGAGTGCGGCTGTTCGGGGTCTCATTCTCATCGTGCGAAGGGGTCAGCCCAAGAGGCCGCGACTTAGGGCAGAACGAAATAATTAAAATAAAGTGAAAGGTGCGCCCATTTCAGATGGACGGACGTCAGTTTGCGCGTCAGACCATGTTAGTTGGGTTATTTTTAAGATGTTTAAGCTTTGTTCCGATGTGAGTAATGATGTTATTTCTCGTGTAAACTTTGTAAATGGCCAGATGAAACAGGTTAAAGAATTTTGTTTTCTTTCATTTTCTTCTCTTCCTCAGTGGGTGCCTTCTTTTGAAGTGGTATTTAAAAGCTGGAAACTCTGCAAATAAAAAGTTCCGCTATTTGATGGGTGCTGAAATTAAAATTTAAAATACAGAAGAGACTTGGATGTGACTAACAGGTTAAATCCAGTGAAATGTTACCCGTTTTAACGTGTTTAGAACAGAAGAAGAAAAATGACAGGTTTCTAAAATATATAATTAGGTTTTCCACATAGACTACGGGGTGATTAAAATAAGGATTTTAAATATATATATTTATTCTTTTCAAACCATTACAAAGATATTCTGTGCGACCGGGGATGAAGGCTGTAATTCAGCTAGCGTTTTGTTACAATACTTATGACTGGATATTTATGATAGATTTTATACTTTATTTCTAGACTATTTAAACCAGTGATTCCTAAAGTGATCTATATCGACCCCCAGGGTCCTATGACAACCTGCAAGAGGTCCACGTAAAAGAAAAAATTATTTGGGGGACCATGAGGTAGCCACATTAAACCAAATCATGATTTTAATTTTTAAAAAATTTAATCAAGTGGAGACAGGTTTTATCTACTTACAACAGTGTTTCTCAAACTGTCAACATAGGCGACCCAATTTCATGACCCCCCCCCCCTCCCTTATACAATGACAAAGTATTAAATGCAATAATATTGTACTTTGACACGCTAAAACTGCAATATATATGACCTTAATTTTAAACCATACAAATTTTCAATATAAGTATTAAAATTTGTATTGTTACTGTTAAGTAATAAATACTTTAAGATACTTTTATATAGGTAATATGTCGCTTTTATAGTCAGAATGAGTGTTCTTTGTTTCCTTTCAGTAAATTAAGAATGTTTTAAAGTAATTTATTATTTCCAACTTTACGATTTACTCGCACCCCCCACGATGGATTATCACCCCTCCCCAGGGCCGCGTGCCCCACAGTTTGAAAAACGATGATTTAATAGATTTATTTACTAATTTTAATGAAGTTAATTTACAGTTACAAAGTGACAACATAAACTTTGTTAAAACAAGGACCATATCAGCAATTTTGGCTCTAAAAGACATACCTGTTATTTATCACGAACTATGGAATAGCATGAGAAAATTGTGAATTACTTTTCCTAGTGATAAGGAATTTCAACGCGGGCGCCAATCTCCAAAACAAAAACTTCAAAACAAAAGAAGGGGGAAAAGGCTATACATGTTACTGAGGAGATTTAGAGTTAAACCTGACAAGGTTTGTTTAAATGTTTTAAATAGTTATTATGGAACTCCAAATTTATTTCTCCCATTGAAAGCATTTGGTTGTTGACTCAGTTATTTTATGTTAATTAAATTGTAATTTAATTAATATGTTTTCTAAGTTTAAATATATTTCAAGTTAGAAATTTCAGAATCTTTAATACAACAGTTCATGCCATCTGTTAAAAGACATTTAGTAACTTGAAAAATTCAATATTAGTCTAGGGTGGTCTACCAAACTGGAAAACAAGGGAGGTGCAGAAGGGCAGTCTATGGAGCTAAGGACCTTCCTGATTTAAATCTATGTCTGTATTTAACATGATGTCTCCACTTCAACTATCACTATTTAACTAATATTGTAGACTTCATTTAGATTTCATATGTACATTATATCCACAGAAGAGTTTTCAGAAATTCAAGATTTTGTAACTAGTTTAGTTCGGATTAATGCAATAGAAAGGTAAATGGCAATGGACTTTGCAATTGTCAATCATTATCAAGTTTCGAGTACATTATCTAGTCTCACAACAAGGACGCACAGACTTCTCTGTACCCTTGGGCTCCTTTTGAGACTCTGTTTACAGGAGGTTGCCAATCTGAATGACAAGCTAGAGCAACATAGAGACGACAAATCACCACAGAAGAGGGGCGCAACAGGTTTCTGGAAAATCAAGTTAGTAGTCGCCCGGAGGACGAATGAGCCAGATGATTGAAAGGATTTTGAGAGCTACATAGACTTTTAAAACCCACGTACGCAAACTCCATTTCTCCCGGAGTTTCTACAGGGAGTACTAATAACTGCGTACCAGACGTGCGGTTCATGCATGATGGTGCCACACAAATACTTTGTTAAATACTCGTACAAACGTTATCCCTGGTACAAAAAATTGCATAACCCCCAATATCACAGACCTAGAAACAAACTAAATCTCGACTGACTGTAGCCTTCGATGATGGTATAAGCAGTAGGCCTGCTTCCTTAGACATAGACGACTACTGTCATGACGTAATCTGCTTTGTCACTGTTGCCAGTTGGCATATCGTTCGAAATTCTCCGATTTGGGAGGAGGATTGTGCTTTTACTAAATTTTTGAGTTTTAATAGCTTTATTTTTTCGTTGATTAAATGTCTAAAGAATCTATAAATAAAAGTACTGTATCTGATAAGACATATCCTATAAAAATTGAGAAATTCTTCCACACTACAAAAACAAAGTCTGACACTTTCAAATTTAAAGGCTAAAATACAGTGAGGAGGAGGTTCTATTAACGCAACCCTATATCAGCCTTAAGCCGAGGGCTTGCAAGACGGACTCTCTAATTCTTGAACCATGATCATGTTACCAGAGGTCACCAGCTAGATTTTATTCCTCTTTAAATTTCCACACCACACTGGAGGTCTGACAAATTTAGCCCTTTACACCACGGGCTCAGTGGCACTCAGCCGAACTCAGTACATGCCAACCACAAGTCTGGACATTGGCTCCTAGGGTACCACTTGGTCTCTGCTTTAAAATCAAAGAGCATACCAAATTGTTAATCCAGACGAGAAACTCCCTCTTCTGAATGTTCTACGGAGAATATATTCTACCTCCCAAAGAAGCAGATCAATGAAAACGTCTAGACCTCTACAGCTGGTGACTGGATGAGAGAACTAATATAGATGTATATTTGATGCAGGAAATCATTTCATCGTGAAAATAAAACACTGAAGAGGTGTGAGTAACGCAAGAATAAAACGATGAAAGTGTGTAATAGGTAATGTTATTGCCATTAAGTTGTAATCGGGTCCTTATATGTTCCTTCCTTCTAATAGTCCTGAGAAATATTGGTATTTAAAATATTATATTGAAAACTTCTCCTCCGAAGAAGATGTGATTATCAAATCAAGGTTAGATTAAAGATTAAACTTTTATATGGAGGCAGAGGTTAGAGAAGCCTAAATGATAGCATTAAGATGAACGTAAAGTTAGAGATCTAGATTTCGATTTATATTAAGATTGACGTTTGCCAATAGTCGTTATTCGATCCTTTAGAATTTGAATGACTTTAGAAATTTCAAATATAAGAAAGGACATTGTGAAACTATGTAAGTGATCCGATTTATTATTATCTCACTGCTTTCATGATTACTCCCATATTATTCAATCTATGCTTTCTAACTTGGGCTTCTGAATTTGTGTCGTTGTTGAGAAAAAATAGGTTGTGTTGTTTGAATATGTAGTGTTATTCCTTCTAACACTTTCGCACGCACGGATGACGAGTATAGCCTCCATACAATGAGTTTTATTTTATTCACATAACATAGAAACTCAAAAACTTAATTTATTTTGTCTAACATGGTGTTAATTAGTGCTTCTATTCTCTATAATATTATGATTTAATAGCGCTATTTGGCCAATGTCGGAAAAAGGACAATCCGTGTGTTCTATATCAGGGTTTGGAACTTCATACATCAACATGCCATTTTTAAAGAAATGTTTAATGAGGTATAGACGTGTCACAACCATTTTGATCTGTATTACTTAGGAATATCATACTAAACTAAATTACAAACTAACTGTTAAACTTTATTTATTCAAAAATAAATTTTCTTGTATAGTAGTAAATGTTTGAATACGCATTCAAATTAAGCAATATTAGTGTGACTTCTGTTGCAGATTAGAGATGATAGCTAACATATTATATATGTAACTGGCAAGTATAATATATCCGGTATCTTAATATCCGGCATTCTATAGAATTCCTAGGCATTCTATACAATGCCTAAATCTAGCCGGCAATGTATGAAAGGATTTCTATTTCACACATTGCCTAGGCATTCTATAGAATACCTAATGAGAAACCGGCAAAATATGAAATATATCTCAGATTCATTTCGAATATTGTCAATTGGCAAGACATAAAACTTGTAACGCGTGTCTCAGGCTCAGAATATGTTAGTTGTACATTGCTGTTTGTTCGGAAATGTCAAAATACTCAATTTTACTTAAACCTGTTCAACAAAAAATTGGTTTTTTCCTGTGCTACCTGAAAATGGAGGAGCAAGCTATAGTATTGGAGAAGGTGCCATGGTCTATAGCAGGTGTAGGCAACCTATGTCACACGTGCCACATGTGGCACGCGGTACAATTCTCAGTGGCATTTTGCACTACTCAACAAATATGTAAATTTTTGAATTGTTTCAAATATGCTATACTGTGTGGTTCGCTGAATCATATTGGTAGATTGGTTTGACACGCAACAGCTAATAGGTTGCCGACCCATGTCCACAGACATGAAACAACTATTTAACTGCTAAATGCCCAAAATTCGAGTTGATGCTCCAAAAAAAAGGTTTCTTTAACTGAAATTACTTTCTAGAAATTAATAACTTATATAAAAAAATGTTAAAATGACTACTAAGAAGGATCCAGGGACTATTGGTTGCTGAATAGCTATATGATGTGATGTTTGCGGAAAATAAAAGTAAACTCATTTAAACTGTTAAAGAAGGCGTCAGTACCATAAAACAGTGGTCCCCAACCCTTGGTCCGTGGATCAAAGGGTATCAGGCCATTCAAGGAGCATTAAATTATTTCCATTATATTTACTTGGGTGTATTTTTCTCGTGTTTGTGGACTTTCCATGGAATCACTTTATATTTTATGTAAAATCATTTTATAATTATTTGTGGTGCAACTGAATTTTACTCTGAAGGCATGTTTAAATACAATTAAATTATAAAATCAAAACAATTTAAAATATATTAATCAACGTCCACCCTCAGTGGGCCGCCATAAAATTATCAAACGTTGACCGGTCCGGAAGAGAAAACTGTTGGGAAGGACTGCTATAAGTATTACGTCACGGATTCTTTTTTCCCCAATGGGGCTGCAGATTGGTATTTTTACCATTTTCAGACCAAGTACATTCCTCAGGGGCTGGTATCCCTTTTTAGTGCGGCACCATGCAGGCGATACCAATTGCCACCGGTAAATTTTACACCCAGTTTGACGATGTGAACTTGTTCTAGGAATTTAATTTGCCAAGAGCAAAATTAAATTCTTTATTCTGGGAATGTGATAGAATTCTGAAAGAACTTTCAGCCAAATACAAAAATCTTACACGTTATGATACTGAACTGTACATCCACCTACGTGAAACTTGCCAGAAAATTATTTTAAAAAAAGGTATTGTAGAACAAAACTTTGATTTTTTTTCCGAATGCCAATATATTGGCACTTGTAATGAGTGAGAAATAGGATGGTTTCCATCAACTTCGAACTTCTGAAGGAATTTTAATACAAGTATATGCGGAATCAGAATTTAACAATAATTTTTTTAATGGCAGTCTCATTATTTTGTCAAAATAACATTTGTACTTTTAGGAATTGTCATTGATATAATATCCTTATCATGACCTTTTTTCATACTTTGCCTAAATAGCTTTAGGCATTCTATACAATGCCTAGGCATTTTATACAATGCCTAGGCAAAGTATGTAATAAATTTCATATTTCATACTTTGCCTATTGTATAGAATGCCGGCATTTCATGCTTTGCCGGTAACATATATGTATATATATATATAGGATTGTAAGATGTTACTTTTTAGCAGAATGCATGCTGAATTGGAATCATCTGCCAAACGGTTTCTAAGCGAGTCTTTAATATTATTCGTCTCTGAAAATAATAGGGAATAAATCTGAAAATAATAAAATAATCTCAAGCATAGGTAAATGAAAATATGGTTAAAATAGCATGTCAGCCAGCTTCGTCAAACAGTTAAATGTGTCTGAAATCAGTTTTACAGACGGTGTTCTACATGCAACTGTTCCAGAACATAAAACACACACCGCTTTGTCCTCTTCACTAATCATGCCAAATTTCTCGGTTCACCCAAAGTTTGAAATTCTCTGTTACATTAACTATCTTGCACTTATTGGTTTTTGCTGAACTAGCTATGTTAAATAACGGTTAGGAATCGTAAATATAACACAAACTTTACAATACAGTAGTGTCAACGGACAAACTTCGCATCATAAGCATTTGCAGTCCACGACGTAACTAAATCAAGACATTAACGAACGAGTGGGCTCCCCGCCGCACCAAGAACCAATCACTCGCGTTTAAACGTATAACTTCATTGTGAACTTTGTTATTTTGAACTAAAATGCAAACCGTTTTGATCGGTGGCGTGCTCAAAATATTGTGCCGCGTTCCATCAGTGGCACGCGTGCCATTGGTTCGCCATCCCTGTTCTATACCAATGCACAAAGAAACTTGAAAACAGTTTTTCCTTTTATATTTATCATCCATGTTATGATATTGATGTATTTTGTTTTTGAAAAATTAAAGAATAAAGAGTGTTATGACATACAGTAAAACGTCGTTTATCCATACGTTTATTATCCGGAGCGTCAAATATCCGGACCAAAGTCCGAATACGTTTTCGAACAGTGCAACACTAAACAGTTGTTTCGGGTGAGGCCAAAAAGGACGGGAAAATCAAAGATGAGGGATATTTGGGGAATTTCAGTTGTGTGATTTGGTAAACATTTACGCAGAATATTAGGTCAGTTTGTTTCCAAGTAAAGGGGTGTATACTTGCTCTTTTGTTGAGTTTTGTTGATGTAGAAACCTGGATGGCATGCGATGCAGAAGACTGGAATTCCAATGCTAAATGATGACGAAATTGTGACGCCCGTGCAAATAAAATCCGACCCTGTCGACGATGAAGCGGATGAAGACGAGGACAACAACAACGAAAGTAGCAAGGGTTTATCAAATGCATACGCATTTCTGCGTTTAAGACAGCTATGGAGTGGTACGAACAACACTCAGAGTGCTGTCTTACTCAACAATTGCTGCGCAAGAGAATCAGAGACCTTGCAGTGAAAAATAAAAAATTATTTACCACAATAAAGGTTGTGCGACATTTTGCACCTATTTTGCTTTTTTTTTTAAACACGTTACCCGTATGTGATGATTTTCAATATTCGTATGGTGTCTGGTTTCATATACTCCATGGATCGCATTCGGTTTTTGTTTATCCGAACAATCGTGTATCCGAGTGGTGTCCGGTCCCAATTGATTCGAATAAACAACGTTCTACTGTATAATGGGTTAATTAAAAAATCAAGTGAAGGACATTGAACTAATACCTCTCTCTTTTAAATTCCCTTCAGTCACATAGGGAACGATCGTGTAGCCAAGTGATAATGATTAAAAATCTGGGATCAGCGTTGTTTCTGTCAAATCGCAGACTCGAGTTTTGGTGCTATTAAAGGCCCGCTGTGTAGTGAAGCTGATACCCGTAAAATTTGCGGAGACACAAAGTTCACACTTCCGTACTATATTTATTTTTAAAAATAAGCGAAACATTTTATCTCATTTATTGATGATATCAAGATCCTATTCACGGCATCATCCAGCAATAAAACGTAGAAGGAGAAAGAGATATTCTCCAAAAACCCGTAGAAAATCGTCCAAATTTGATTGTGTAAAGAAGCTCTGCAAACATAATCTCTCATCAGTTAATAAGCAGCCTCCATGATGGGCAGCGGAGCGCAATTAATTTTAATCTAAAAACAATATTATATCAAATGATTTCGGTAGGCAAATAGAGTGCTGCGTCGTTTATTGGATTAAGCGAAAAGTCGGGCGCAGGGCACGGTTTTATGACCGCCTTGTGTCTGGTCAAACAAGCACATTGAAGACGTTCGTCAGATTCTTCACCGATAACGATATTCAAACAGAGTCTTGTTTGAGACGGGAGCATACTCGGATTATCATGCACGCCGGAGGTTTGTAGACCTAATTTGATGTTATTAGTTACATTGTTTGCTCTGGGAGCGGGTGGAAGCAGCGAAAGAAGTGAGACTCACGGCTGGCTCCATCGGTTTGGGGTGGCTGAAGAAAAGGCGGTTTTCTCTCAAGAATGCGCCTTTTTACAATGCTCGCAATTTTTACTACTCGTTTTAACTACTTTTAAAATTCACTTAAGTTAACATACATTATAATACCCAGCTTCGCTTATTCAAACTTTTAAGGGAGGGAAAATCTCCAATTTGTACTTACGCGCACTCTTTTACAAAAAAAACCTATTGGCCAGTCCCTAGGCGCAAAGTTACAATTTCAATTAAATTTATGCGGTTGTCCACCTTTGAGTGCCAGCGACTGCATCCCATTCTAAAGAATTTCAACAACATCCTGTAAATAAGGGGAACACACAAAATTACGAATGGTCTAGGGACCATCTCCATTTCCAGCCTCCCATCATTACCTAATCCTCGAAAGATCGAGAAAGGTTCCTGATTATTTATCTTAATGAAAAATATAAATAAGATAAGGCTTAGATAATTTTGCATTGAAATATCGGAGTGGAAAGCTTTTTGTTTGAAAATTAAACACTTATTTAAAACAATGATAGTTGTTGCCGCTTATCCAGTATGGTGGATATGTCCCTGGGCTTGTAACCGAGTGGGCTCGGGTTCGAGTCCTGAATAAGGCATGGATGTATTTTCCGGGAAAAGAAGCCGGGCTTTTACCTGTAATGGATTTCCGTCTCGAACGGGAAGCAATGCACCCCTTCTATTTATGCCAGACCATCGTTTGTGTAATAAAAAAGTCTGAGATCGTGCTGTATGTTTTTGTTCGTCTATCTCATGTCTTTTATATGTACACCAGCAGGAAACACACAACAACAACGATATTTGTTTCAAAATAACACAAAATTGCTGGCTATAGTTTTTGCAACTGTGGCAATATAATAATAAAAGTATATGTAAAATAATTTTAAATATTTATACACATGCACATATTTAGGATTGTACAAAACCCCTATATTTCCTCCCCTCTCCTTTTCACTCTTATAACGATTAAATGGTGGTCACGATTATGAAAATTGTCACGATTTATGTGATCACGAAATTTAAAAAGGAATTGTCAATTTGTATGGAAAGAGAAACTGTTATCTGTACGGTTAAAGTGCAAGTATACATATAATTTTCTTTTTCAAATATTTTCTATATATAATAAATGGATTCGAAAATTTAAAGAACTGCAAGTTGTATTTGTGTATGTGTCATAGAAATATCCATATACAGGCGGCCGTTTTATAACACGGTACTTGTAAAACACAGTTTTGATATTAACTGTAAAAAAATTGTGATTGTTATAACACGGATTCGATATATTACTCGTCACAAAACTTGAATTTATAATTCTACATGGTTTAGTGATATAACACGTTTTTAAAAAATTGAATATCATTCAATTTCTACTATTAGCTCACTCTCTCTATATATAATTGCTTAAATTTTCAATCGTTCATATAAAATACTTTCTACTCATCCATACATTTTTTTAAACTTGTTGTGGATGATACTTGATTTTAATACAGTTTTATCAAATATTAATTCATTAATTAAATTTAAAAATGAATAAATAGTAACAAACAAAAATAATAGTCCAACAGCATATATAGAAAGGAAAATCATTCGTCGTGTCCCTGTAGCGCAAAGAATAGAGCGTTGGATTGTTAATCCAAAAGTTGTTGGTTTGATTCCCACCTGGGGTGACTTAATTTCTGAGAAAATGATTTTTTTTTCTCTACTGTTTTATAAGAAAAATTAAATTTCATTCATGAGAATAAATAGTAACAAGTAAAAAAAATAGTTCAACACCATATATAGAAAGGAAAATAACTTTCTACTTTGTCCCTTAATATTGTGATATTGTCTTATCAGTGGCGCACACAAGGGGGTAGGGTCCTCGGGTTCGGACCCCCCCCCCAAAGTCCTTGAATTTTTTCTCGATTGATTATAATCCTATGTATACAGAATGTAAAATTTAATTACTTGCTGTAATTTAATTAATTAATACTAATTATTTATTCAATAATTAATTTTTTACTGTTTTTTATTCCCGAAAATTGACAAAATCAAAAGAATATGTTAGGCGGCGTATTAGAGAATGATACGGGAATGGTGGTCTTTCGACCTTGGACTAACCCCCCCCCCCTGAAAAATTCCTGTGTATGCCAATATGTCTTATGTATATACATGTTTACATTAATTGTAACTATTTAATAAAAAGTAACTAAAATAAAGTTTTTCATTTTTGACCGAAGTAGGAATTGACTTAAATTTTTTTTTATATATTACTTGTTTTCGTTTAATAAGGGAAATTCCCAACTGGATTTTTTTCAATTGCGCCTAATAATGGGAATTCCCCAACTTTATGGCTAGAGAAAATCTCTAATTGATAAAAGTGATGATGAAAATTAATTTTGTAATCCTAATAAACCGTTACTATTTATTTTATTATAATAATAATCATTTTTTGACTATATTTTTGTTGTATTTCTAATTTTGTTTTTCATATTTTTGTTTTGAATTAAAAACCTGATTGTGAAATACTTAGTATGTTTTACTGGAACGAAAACATTCAGCTATCATAAAATTTTATACCTTAAGATTTGATTTCGATATAGCACGGTGCACATTGCCTTGATTTATATAATTTCAATGTTTCGTATACACACGGTTTCGACACAACACTGTACATATTGCCGTGATTTATGTTACGTACATACATATAATTAATTTAATAAATAAATAAAATTATAATTTAAATAAATATACCAAAAGGCTCGTTTAACACGGTTTCGATATAGCACGGTGCGTATTAATTGTGTTATACAAAGGATTCCTGTACTAAAGAGTGTTTACTTATTAATTAAAAATATTGATTTAATGTTCTTAAATCCTTCTTTCAATACATTTTAGACAAAATTTTATTTAATTATTTATTTTTTTAGTCTACAGAGAACATTTAATATTAATCTTATGGAGAGTCTCTACTTTCCTTTTTTCAGACATAGACTTGCAAATTTATTGGAAAGTTTATTTATGTCCTTATTGCTATATAAGGGTTAGTTTACAGCTATTTACTTATATAAGGGAAATATACCTTTATATTACAGCATTTCAAAGAATCTTTATTTCTTGGTAACAATTTCCCTTGTTTAAATAGCTTTTTACCTATACCAGTAACGTAGTTGTAGAATAATTTGAATTTTAAGGAGACACAGTACGATTCAATTGACAAAAATCGGTCAAGAAATCAAATTTAATTTTTTTAGCTTAAATGATTTTTTATATACTTTTCTTTAACCTGACAAAATTTGAAAGCTCTACACTTAAAAAACACCGAATTATGATAGCTTTTGCGTTCGTTTTTATTCACATCCCTATGGCAAATAAAATCTTTAAACTTACATATCTCGGAAAGATAAAATAACTAGTTTGTCTTCATTAAAAAAGCTAAGGCTTTTTTTCTATTGTGGCTTATGCTTTGAATTTTTTTACGTATTGCTAATAGTACATGTAACAAAAGTTGGTATGTATTTTTAAATCAAAGCAGTACTTATTTTTGAACTCAGACTTTGTGTATTTCTTAAGGAATTTTAAATAAGCATTCACTAAAAGAAGTATTGTACAAAAACCAATCATGTTATCACAAAATCCATATCAACTTTTGTTATGCATAGTTTGAAGTACTTGTAAATCAAATTTCATGCGTGTATGTAAATTTTTGTAGGAGGAGTAGCATTTTAAAATAACTTCACAAATTTTAAGTATTTTCCTTAAAAAAATTAAATGGCTAGCTTTTTATGAAATTTTGAGCACAAAATCTGTTTTACATAGCATACACACATAGGAGGCAACCAAAACGTTTTGAAAATTCTTAAATTAAAATTTTTTGCTTAAATCGTACCATGTCTCCTTAAAGCTTTGTCATCAAATTTATTTTATATAAGATTCAGTTTTTTTTATATATGGATTCTTTAAGACGACTAGAACAAAATACAATTTGGAACATTCTTTTGAAGTAATTCATGATAGTATCTACTGGAAAAAGATATTATTTTTTATCAGATTTATTTTAAAAATAATTCTTCTATATCTTTTTCACAACACATTATTGTTTTTAAAATAGGAGATCACACATATTCCTTCTAGAACTTAAGTTTTTTTTAAAGTTATGTAATCAGAATAGAAATTACTATTTATCCCTATTGCCAACTTTTACGTCACAAACGTGAAATTTTTAGTATATGCCATATTTATATCACTTGGATGAGAATTTTTGGTTTTTTCGCATTCTTTTTTTTTACAAGCTTCACTTGTATGTAACGAAATCTTTTTCACCCACTTTAAAAGGTCAGATTAATTCAAAGTTTAGCTCAATTATCCAGGATCGATGACAATATAATAATTTAATGATATTGTTCTGTCCTGATCAGGATCATCAGGATTAATGATTTCCAATTTTCAGATTCCATCCTGCTTTTGTCGACTGATTTCTGTTTCCATTTCCAGGTTTGGCGTCTAAAAGATTAAGTTACAACTTAGTTCGATTAACTATAAAAATGTACTGTTTAGTTTTTTTAAAGTATAATGTATTATTTACAAAGAACTTCTTTTTCCCTAAAATGTAGCTTAAATTAAGGAGCCTTGAATTTGAGGTACCATTTTATATGGATGATTGGAGTAATATTTTTGGTGAATAACTGTACACGAAACGTGGAGTATTTTTATCTTTGAAAGGAAGTTGAAACGCGTTGATTTTTACTGAATTATCCACAGATAGTCATGAAAATGACAAAAAAAAATATATTTAAAACTGCAATAAGCTAATCCTTTTCTTAATAAGGTTTCAACTTATTTTTTACCTTTTTTCATTCACTGTATGCCTTCATTTGTTTTTTGTCGCTTTTTTTGAGGATGGGTATTTGCGTAAATTTATCTCTCATAGCAACTAACGAACTTATTTTGCATATATTTTGTATGCAAAGCAAAAAGGCGCTACCATTAGTGAGGTAATGTGAAATGTTCACAAATAATCCTTCTTTATTCTCTAGAAGTGTATATAATAAATCTTTCTATTACATAAGTAGTTCTAATATTTTCTCTCATTCTCAATAAATTTAGTTTGTACGAAACAATATTTTTTTTATAGAAATTAAGACGTGTTTAAAATGATGTTACTAAAATTATCATTCTCATAGTTATTACAAGACCTTTTAATATTAAAGCCACGTTTCTCAAACTGTAGGACGTGCTCCCCAGGAGGGCTTAATAACTCTACGAGGGGTGCGCGAGCATATTAAAAAGTCGAAAACAAAAGAATTATTTTTTTAAAAAAAAAACCTATTAATTTACTGAAAGTGAACAAACAAAATACATTCTGACACAATAAAACGTAAAATACTCATTTACACTGATATAATACACATAAATATATCAGAGTACTGTGTGTGTGTGGAATTTATTCAATAATTTGTTTAATAATACTAAGTTAAAAACAAGTTTAATAATTACGGTTGACAACATAAGCTTGTCATATATAAAATTTTTACAAAAATTAACACTTATCTTGATAATTTGTACGGTTTATAATTAATCTCTTAACTGCAGATTAAAAATTACGTGATTCGCTCCTCAATGCCACCGTTTTCCACGTAGGGGCGCGTATGTGATGTATTGGGGGATGAAAAGGAATAAATAAGTAAAAACTACTCTGAAGCAAGTAAATCCTTCGCAAACACTGTCAAAAGGTCCGATTATTGCATTCCAAAACCTTCAGAATAATTTTATGGATAGCAGTGCACATCGTACTTCTGAAAGACGTATATATACATTCGGGGCAATTAAAGCTTTGGCTAAATGAGATATATACGCCGGTGGCACTTAAAAGGTTTAAGTCGTATTGTAGCTTTAGCTTCATGTATAGTATTATTGAATTCAATACATTGTTATTTTATGAAGGAGGTGGGAGCGATGAAAATCATGATTGAATATTAGGTCGCACATGTTGAAACTTTGAGAAGCACTGTATTGAAGTTTAAAAAACAAACAAACAAATGTTTTGCTGATTTTAAAAGACTACTGAATCAGTTCAAGTGAAATTTGGTATGAAAATATTTAAAAGCATAACTAAAAATATAGTTAAAAAATTAATGGTACTCAATGTGACGAATTTAATATAGGATATGATCGCATTTGACTGAAATACCGCTCTCTCAGTGAACTATCATGATGTTTATTAGATCTTGGACAAATAATTCCATTGCTTCAACAAGGCACTTATTAGCGAGAATGTCCTACTTAGTAGATGGTCATCTGTCCTGGGATGATTCTGGAAAAGCATCCCAGACATACTTTATGGGATTCAGGCTTGGAGATTCGGCTGGCCACTACATTCTTTGGATATCTTCAGTCTGGAGATGTCGAAAAACCGAGCCCAGAATTTTATGTCGAGGATGAATGTTATTGTCCATAAAAAGGAAATGTGTGTCAACTATTTCTCTGTAAAACCTTACACAGGGCTCTGAGATATCATCCGCACACCACATGTCAGTCAAGGTGAATATCTGCCTAAAATCCTGCTGTTTTGTGTACCCATCCAATATCAGCCCTTTTAGACCATAACACCACCATCTCCACTTCTATGATGATAGAGAGATGGTACTCTCTATATGTGAACACATCTTTGGTTCTTTCTATATGTGAACACATCAAGAATCAATGCTCAGACTGAATTTTAGCTCATTAGTGAAGCGAACACAGTCCTACTGCTTCCGTATCCAAAGGTGATACTGTCTGCACCGTGTTAGACGGGATATTATACGGGCAGTGAGATGCAAGTCATTGATCTTCTGACATAAAGCTCTGCCTCCTTAAGCTTTTTGTGAACAATATACCTTGGAACCGAATTACTCGAAATAGTAAAGAGTACATTCGCGAGTTGAATAGCTCGCGCAATCCCCTATTGCATCTAACAGATGCGTAACGAAGAACATTCGGGGCCTGCAAAGTCAGGTTTTGGGCCCCTGGAACCCTGCCCCCTTAAGGCGGGTGTGTACGTTATGCAACTGGTGTTTAACAATTAAATCTAAGTAGTGGTCCTCCAACTTTGTGGTGGCTCTTGGGTACCCTAACTGATCTTGATATTGTTCCGTTGTCTGGAATTGGTTCCATTATTCAGAAACCACATTTGGGAACAAATTAAACAATCTTGTAATTTCCAATTGGACTTTGTCTACCTTGAATATCCAGCTGCTCTTCATCGTAATACATTATCTAAACTTTGTACTCGTGCCGTTCATTGCGTAAGTTTAAAAAAGAATCGCGAATCTTTAGAAACACGAGAAAAACTAAAAGCTCACAGAACAGTCTTAAAAGAACCTGTCCTATCAGTGCCTCATCAATTTTCTGAATTTTCATAAAGCAAAATAGAGGGAGATCTAATTTGATTGGATATACAAGAAAAGCAACTTTTATTTTTATGTCATGTTTACCAATTTTCATTAAAAGTTGTTCAGTAATTTCTTAAGAATAAACGAAAATATGTTTTTTCTTAACTTTTACAAACCTGTATATACATACATTTATTTGATTATAATTTTAACTTTATTTTGGGATAATATAGTAAAGTTCTGCGCTATATCACCATAAAGCGTATACGTATAGAAGTAATTATATATTCCTCTCTAAAACATATAGCAAATAGAGATACTTTTTTTAAAAAAAATTCTTATTTTAATTAATTATATAATTTGGATAAGTAGAAGAAATTTGGCAGTATAGTTGAAAAATGATTTATAATTGAGCATACAATTATTAAAAAATATATACAGTTAATTTCATACCATAAATTCTTCGACCACTATCATTTCGAAAAAAAAAAATTCTAATTTATGTCATTGGTACCTTTACAGCTCTTTTTATATTTTTCTGTGGGTAAGGTTTCTATTTCAATTGCTGTTTCACAACCGATTTACGAACTTATGATGGCTTTTTTATTACTCGCTGTTAGTCTCGGTTCGTTCGAAACGCTTTTCATTTTAAAATGGCAATGGTAAATGTGTTGCCACACGCACTAGCATAATTTATAGCTTTGTTAAATTCCTCCGTGATTAACATAAATCCACTGTTAATGTTCATGATAAATCAAGGTAGCGATGGATTAAAAACAACCACAACTTTGACTTGGCTTACTTGAGAACTCCAAGTGTTTAAATTTCACAAAGAAAAAGTTCTGTAGCAGAGTCATTACATACGAATTTTTATTGGTTCACGTGTAATAAAAGAAGATTTTACAGATTATTGATGGAACGTTAAAATAGAATGATCATAAAATGTATTTAATTTTATGTTTCGTTAAATTGAATATGCTGAGTTTTGTGTTCAGTAATCAAAGTGATTCACAACAATAAAACAGTGATAAATTCAGAAAACTTATAATTTTTTACGAGGTTTGTAATAAAACTATTCAATTAGTTTAATGAATAATATAGTTATTGAGCACTAACAGTGCATGACATAGAATATTAAAAAGATAAAAGTTTTATCCGGCAATTATTCCATTGTAAAATTTACCTAGCCTTTCGAATGCTATAGAAACAGAGCATGAATGTTATTTTTTTCCTTCTGTATTTGACATTTTTGTTGTATCTCGATTAAGTTTTCTAATTAAAATTTTTTAATGAGCTACTTTTTGAAAACAGTTTATAGATAATGAATACAAAATATTTAAGTTTCTTGAGTTAAATTTAGCAAGCGTCTATTACTACTTAAATAAAAATAAATAAATCATTAAAATATTATTTATTAAACATTTATTTTCTTAAGCGGTAGTAAAAAGAACAAATTAAGATTTAAAGTAATATTTGTGTTTTAAGATTTATAAAAATACTTGCTGTCACTTTATCGATCTTTTATAATTTTCTCAATTTATAAATCCTTAATCAATATATAATAGTTCAAAAATCAATTCATCAATATTGGATCAAAATTAGTGTGACTAAGTATTAATTCATATACCTAATAATTATAAAATACCAGCTAAATTACCCGTTCTTCTCACGGGTTAGTTTTTTAAAAGTAAAAAAATATAATTCTTGATATAATAGCTAAATTGTAAGCAGACTAAAACCCCTGTACAAAACAATGAATACAAAAATGTAAAATAGTTTTTTAGTGAGTGAATTTATTACTTGTCCATAACGCCTCCTAAGCCCTCGCCTTGTTCCTTAGGGTAAATTTTCCCAAATCCCCTTTTGTAGCGGATCCCTACTCCATAAAAGGAACTTGCTTACAAATTTTTAAATTTTTAGCGGCCTGATAGTTCAAAAACAGGAATGTTTATCTGCAATGCCCCTAAAGCCCTCGCAACGTCCCTTATGGGTGGATTCAGGTAAAAACGGGAGCCTTCTTCGTGAATAGAGGATAGAGAGGCTACCACACAAAATAACTCATTTGATCGTACCGGGACTCGTTTCTGAGTTTTAGCACATTTTACACTTTTCTTCTTTTAAATATAAATTAATTTCCAAACCACTAACGAAAGCAAATTTGATGTAAATCATTAATAGCCAAATAACTTGAATGTAGAAAAGCAGATAATGAGTGAAAACAAAATAAATGTGTTAAAATGCCATACTTAAATTTTCAAGTATGGAAAATTGATTAACTGCCTAAATTTGATATAAAAAAAAAGAAAAAAAGAAAAAAAGCTGAGTGAGACATATTATATTTGAATCAGATTTTCAACCACAATTTATTTTTCTTTTTTGATCAAAATTACTTGGAATTACTTTGAATATCTTTTAAGCAACTATATATATATAAGAGATTAAAAGTGTGTGAAGAATTATTCCATACAAATAGCATCATTTGGTGCAGATAGTTGGAGTGAGATAGGTGGTGCCATTATCGTAAGAAGTCACTGTCTACAGGCAATGAACTTCATTCTTCCTGCGGAAGGACACACAACAACAAAAATCATTTGGAAATATTACAATATATACAAGCAGAACATAAAAGACATACACATAAAAGAACATAAAAGAAATATGTCATAAAAGCATAGCATAAAAGAACATAAAAGAAATATGTTCTTTCAAACGATATTGAAGAAAAAAGTACCATATTTCGTCACATTTTAAACAGATAACGTCACGCAAATTTATTTAATTGAGTGAATTTCTAGATTACTATGAGGATTATTATCAGTATATTATTGCATTAACAGTAGTACCATCACATTCTAAAATCAACAAGGCTAACCGAGCTAACTTGTATGTAACCAAACTAAAGACAACTAATAATTTCAGTCATTAAAACCCCTTACACTGTAATAATTAATTAATGGAATTAGAGAGTATATGTTACGTAAACTATACTTATAGCAATACTGAAAGTGACGTCCACATAAACATCTTTTTTCTAAAGCAGTTGATCCCAGAATACTTGAAAACAGATTTTAAAAAAGTGGCTATATTTATATATTTGGTCACTTTTAGTAAAGTGACAAAATTTGCCAAAACAAAAGAAATATCTGTAGAAATATAGATGAACTAGTTACAAAACATGAAAATACTTAAATCATCTAAAATAGAAAAAAAATTACCATGACAGCTATATTTAGTGTAAATATATAGTTCATGTCCGTTTCACTTTAGCTGAGTGACTTGGATAAATTATGTACACTGTAAGTTCTCAAACATGTTACATAAAATATTAAAATAAAAAAAATATATATAATAATAATATTAATTTTTCTGTATTTTAAAAAAGGATTAAAATATAGACTATTTTTACTAGAAGGTGAAGGGGAAAAAATTAAGTTACAAAAATATGACAATAAAAAATGCCTAGTGTTTTACCGCTATGATATATGTGATCATCTTCCCACCATTATTGTGATATTTTCGGGGGTATCATTAGATGAAAATAGTAAAAGAGCAAAACTTTTAAGTGTTTAAGGAACATTGAAAAAATTAAGTTTTTATATCTCAATCAATGTGATTTTTAACAACTAATTATTTATAAATATTAATTCATATGGATTATTAATTATAGATAACTATTACTATAGTTACGGATTATTTTTTTCAAATTACTTATGTTTTTGATCAAATGGAATGATATCCAGAGAAAATAGATGTCTAAATTCTGTTTAGTCTTGTATATCGAAAAAAAATACTTTGAATTAAAATTACTCAAAATAATCCATTATAGTTTTTGAGTGCCAACTTTAATATGATCTTTAATTATTTCAAAATGCTAGAACTTATAAGTTAACGAAAGGGAAAGTTATTTTTTGAGACTATCAAATGCTCTTCAATCATTTGAGTTGAGACAAATATTTATGCTGTTGATCGACAGCTGATTTTATTATCCTACGCTATAAGAAGGAATAGATTAATCATTAATTAGAGACTACTAACAAAAATATTTTTTTCAATAACTAGGCTTCAATAACTAAAACCTTACCAAATCTTCCTTCAACATTCCAAGTTTCTATCACTTGTAATTTTTACCTTGATGAAATATAGCAACAAAAAAAAAGTTTGAGGAGGGGGGATGCTGTAAGACAGGGGTGTCAAACTCGCGTCCTGCGGGCCACATGCAGCCCACAAAGAACATATTTGCAGCCTGGCCAATATATAGGCACACAATAATATATAATACAAGGGGTGATCAAATGAAAAGGTACGAAACGACATGGTGGGTACAAATATAGACTTTATTCAAAATATACACAATAGACCTGAGCACAACGATCCCACTGATGAACAAGCCGCAGGATTCCTTGTTCCCAGAATTCCTGTGGCTGTGACGAGACCCAGTCCTTCACAGTGTCCTTGAGTACGTCGTCCGAGTTGAAGCGCTTTCCTTTCAGGTGTTTCTTCAGTGGACCAAACACATGGAAATCGCAGGGTGACATGACCGGACTGTAGGACGGATGGTCCAACGTCTCCCATTGGAACTTGTCCAGTTCCATTTGTGTGACTCTGGAGACGTGTGGACGCGCGTTATCATGGAGCAGAACCACACCCTCCGTGAGCAGCCCCGGTCTTTTGTTCTTGATGGACCTGCGTAGGCGTCGGAGTGCCTCACAGTACACATCGGAGTTAATGCTTTTTCTGTGCTCGAGTAATTCTGTGCTCGCATCATTTGGACGCCGCTTTTTATAAGAGCCTTTGCTCTCTCCTGCGCATGCGGCACCCGGCATGATCCGATCCCAGTCAGAGTCTCCAATGCATCCCGAGATGTCTCGCTACATTCTCCCTTGGCGGAATATGCAAATATTTAACTGTTTCATTTTTATGTCGTTTCGTACCTTTTCATTTGATCACCCCTTGTAGAATAAAATTTCTCCCGAAATGGGAAAGATAGCAGCAGGGACAGATGTCAAGTGCCAGGACGTAAACATTAAATTGTCCATATTCTTTTTATATGTTTATTATACAATGTATTATTCGAAATAAAACTCCGTTTCTATAAATATTGATTTTTTTGCGGCCCACTTAAGGATAAACCTTGTTTATTTGGCCTAAGTTAGCCTTTGAGTTTGACACTCATGGTGTAAGATAAAACTTTTGAAGAAATTCGAAGCTATAGATGCATTATAGGGAGAAAATAACAAGACATATATTCTTGTTTTGCCAATCAGAAGAAATGATAAGATGAATTACTCAACTATAATAATTTTTTTAACACCTACAAAAAATTATATCATTTTGTAGATGATTATAGAAGGAAGAGACAACCTTTCGTGAATGAATTTGAATTTTATACCATTCAAATGATAATCTCGGATTTTTTTTAAAGATTCGAGATTATTCAGATCTATCTTATGCTTAAGAAAGTGCCCCAGAATGTTACAAATTTTCTTTTCCAATCAGTGATTATTGAAATATATGCAAGTTTAAAAAGTTTTATATAACCAAGGATCCATATAATTTGCTTTCGATTACTTCAACGGAGTCTTTTGTATCAAATGAAGTTGAATCTCTTTTTAACGAAGTCGCTAAATCTTGAAAAGAAGTTCATTATGTGGAAAATTCGTTAAATAGAGATAAATATTTCAATGTACTTTAAAAACCTAAAACAGATTTTAAATTCATAAACAATATGTACTTATATGAAAAAGGTAATATTCACGCTTTTTTTGTAAATTAATATCATTTTTTTTCATATCTTAACATTAAATAAAAATCTTCAAGAAAAACAAGTAAAAACATATATTGTCTAGGAATACACTCTATTTTCAATTTTAAACAAAAAATAATTATAATAAAATTGATGAAATTTTTTATGGCATTTTCTAATTATAAGCCTACAAGTAATCTTAAATGTACATTATTTTATAGGTAGTGATCATGAGCACACTTCATTTATTCGTAATTACTCATAAAATCTGTTAAATTTATTTAAGTTTTTGTTAAGAAAAAAAAGTTAGTTTTATGGCACTAGGTGAGTTAGGCACCCATTAAAACCAGTTCAAGGTCATTGATCACCATAAAATGTGTTAAAAGAGAGAATAATTTGAAATGTCCAAAACTATCTTAAAAATAGGGAGGGAAAAATTGAACCACACAAGGGAAAAACTTCGTGAAAAAGAAAATGCACTTCGCTATTGGGAGTTTATTTTACGAAGAACATAGCAAAAATGTTCTTAGTTTCAGAAGAAAATTCGCAAAACAGAGATTCACGAAAAAGAGGTCTGACTGTAATTTAAATAGTACTTCTCAATCAGTTCTTTCTTAAAAATAGACACGGTTTCTTAATGAATATTCATAAAACAAAACAACCGCTGTGAAACTTTTGACGAACACTAGGAAAACCGCAATTTCACAATTGTTACATTGAACAAACATCTTTTGATTCCGGTTTAACATGCTTTGGCGTCCTCCCATCGTAAGAACAACCACTACAGAAAAAAAAGCACAAATCAAGTTATCTGACATTCGATTAGAATGAATAGTAAGCACGAACTAAATAATTTGACTGTCAGTCCCACGCCATACCTGCTCATAATCATGTAATTGCACGTGGGATATATCTGATCTGATAACAAGTAAAAGCGGCTAATTTATCTCCTTTTGAAGATAAATTACCTATGTACTCTAAAATTACCTCTCAGAACTCTTCAGAACAAAGACTAATAGTACGCTTTAAAGCATCATCCATGTTAAGAAGAACTAGGTACAATCCGAGAACTTCCACCTTCTTTTCCTTTGCTTCCTTAACACATGTCAAAATCCACAACTTTTGACAGCATCTTATTTGAAAAAATTCAAATGAATCTTCCCCCTCTTCTAAGTATATCTATCAGATCTGGAGATATTATTTATTTGTATTCGTCGCATCTAATGATATTAGTAGTAGGATGGATAGAAATGAAGAAGGCGGCTGGAGATTTCGAGATGCGATAACCTTCCGTTTTCTGAGAATGGCCTATATGCTTGAGTCTATTATAACTTTTTAAAAAAAAATGTTCTGTTCATCTATCTGTCTTGGATTTGGTTGATTTCTGTAATTTACGGATCATTCGGTTAGAAGAGAATAGAGAGAGATATAGTTTTTATTATGCTAGATTATTCATTATAATTTCTGAGGATAATTTTGAATTAGAGTTTGTTTGCTTTGTGAATGTTTAAGTCTGGTTTTTCTTAAGAGCGAATCTTTTCTTTTATGATGCGCAAATGATGGGCAATTTGGGCTTGTCAAACGCATAGATTTTCTAAAAACCGTTTCGGAAATAGAAACTTGTTTCACATAAACAGAATCGCGTAATAAAAGGTAAAGTATCAATCAAGTTTTATATCTTTGGTTTAAATTAGTTATAATACTAATTTTAAGAATCAAATTAAAAATTAATTTTTATTAACACCGCGCTTAGAAGCAATACAATGTCTGTTCGTGATGGACCTGGATAATAGTTATGTGACAAGGACGAAAATAGGGATCACACTTCGCTCTTCAACATTAAATGCCTAGTATTTGCCATTGTTGTCCTATATTTGTTTAACTCTTAGGATATTTTAGAGAACTCCCACTCTGCTTCACAACTAGAAATAGGGAGCGTTAGAAAAATCTTCAAAATGGGATTCAATTTTGAAAAACGTCAACAAATTTCTTTTCAAAAATTAAATTGAGCATGTCGCTCTAAGTATACGACTCTAGCTCAGTTTGTTTTTGATAAATTTTCAATTAAACGCCTTCATTTACTAAATGTTAGTCTACGTCACCTGAATAGTAATCCATAGTAGCGTGTACACTCTCCAGGTCGCGTTCTCCTTCAGCGTTTCTCAAACTGTGGGGCGGGTCCCCTAGGGGGCTTGATAACCCAACAAGGGAGGGGAGGGGGAGGCGCGAACATATCGAAAAGTCGAAAATAAAACATTATTTAAAAATATTATTAATTTATTAAAAGGAAGCAAAACAAAATGCATTCTGACATAATAAAAAATAAAATACGCATTTAATACGATATAATATACTTATAAATGTATCAGTACTGCACACTGTATTTGAGAATTAATTTAACAATACCAAGTTTAGAACAAGTTTAACCAACTACCAGTGACCCCATGGGCTTTCATATATAAAATTATATACAAAATTTAATGCATATCTTGATAATTTGTACGGTTTGTAATTATAGATTCGTATTGTAGATTTAAGTCAAAGTACATTATTATTGAATTCAATACATTGTTATTGTTTGAGGGGGGGGGGGTAAAAAGAAAATTATGACTGAAAATTGGGTCGCAAGTATTGAAAGTTTGAGAAGCACTGCCTTATTTTTTGATCTTACAAATCCATTAAAAATTTATATTTCTTACTATATTCTGAATATACCTGACTTCTATTTAAATCAAGGATTAGCTTATTTAACGCAACAATTAGCGTGTCTCTTTTAAACTTTTCTGTTCCATACACACCTTTACCTGTGGATTTATCTGCAAATTTTGAAATGATCCGTCTCTTGTTCACATCGCTTTGTTCTGTTTCTACAATAGGACTTAATTTTTTTGGCTGCGTCTTGATACTCCTTTAGGTTTTAAACTGATTCATGTCGTACATTGCTTATGAACGTTTTTTGATGACATAATGAACTTATTCCCTTTACAGATGCTCAAATCAGGAGTCTGTAATTTTTTGAGAACTGAATAAATCTGTCTAAAATTTCTTCCAAAAATATAATTAAAATGGCACAGTTTCGAGTTTTGTTGATTTGTTTACTGCCTCTTTTCTAAAGTCAATTTTCTTATTTTCATTGTCACTAAACTTCTTAAGAACATTCATGATATACCATAATTATCTTTCAAGGTTTCAACAGCATCGTAGTGACAAGACTATTTGGTCTGACTTAAGATAACTTTTAGGTAAGGTCTGACTTTTTAAGAAAAATTTCAGTTAAATTTCACGATTTAGAAGTGACCTATGGGTCGAAGCAGAAAAGAAAACATATATTTGTTGCACTAAGCTAAAGAAGTTCATGATTTCAGTTGCAACCCTAACTGATTCTGCACCAACTACACTCATGTCCATAAATTAAGGATAATGAAGTTCAGGCAAAGAAAGAGACAGAAGCAAAACAAATTTGATTTATTTGTAAAGTCTATTTATTAAACAAAAGGTAAAGAGCAAAAAAGATGCTATATGTTTGACATAATTAATAAAAATTGTAATTTTTACTCCCTGGAGCAAATTTCAAAAAAGAACCTATTTACAAAAAACAGTATAACATGGTTAGTATGATGGTTAATACGGAGTATGTCTCCCGGACGATGCAATACAGGCCTTACAACGCCTACGCATTCTGAGTATCAAATTATCAATCTGATCTTGGGGAATATTACACCACTCATCAAGCAATGCCCTCCGAAGTTCCGGTAGACAGGTAGGAGAAGGTTGATGGGCTGCAATTCGTCGGCCAAGCATATCCTACACATGCTCTATTGGATTCAAGTCCGGTGAGTATGCTGGCCAATCCATACGGGTGATATCCTCCGATTGAAGGCATTCGTCTGCAATGCTTGCACGGTGAAGACGGGCGTTGTCATCCATAAACAAATATTCAGCACCCATGGCGCCCCGAAACAAACGTACATGTTGTTCCAGAATGACATCCCGATAGATGTGGCCTGTCATCGTTACACTCTGAACATGCAGGTCAGTTCTGGAATTAAGAATAATTCCTCCCCAAACGAGCCATCCTGCACCACCGTAACGGTGTCGTTTAATGGTGTTCTCTTGGTGGTAACGGGTACCTGGCGCTCTCCATATGAAAGTCCGGCGAGAATCAGACTGCAAACTAAACCTGGACTCGTCGGAAAACATCACACAAGACCACTGTTGCGGTGTCCACAATGCATGCTCTCTACTCCAGGTTAATCGCAGGCGAAAGTGAGTTGCGGTAAGGGGAACACATCTGACAGGCCTACGAGCATATAGACCAATGTGCCCTAAGCGTCTGTACACGGTCTGCCATGAAACTGTCGTACCGGTAGCTGAAGAGAGCTGACGAGATAGGTCTGATGCTGTGCTCCGTCTGTTTCTTTTGGCAGTAACTGCCAAATACCGGTCCTCATTCGGCGTTTTAACTCGGGGGCGACCTGTGCTGTAACATCTACTCACATTACCATCATCTTGGAATCGTTGTCAAAGCCTGGAGACGACACTCTGGGCGATTCCAAGTTCCTCGGATACTTCCAGCTGGTTACGTCCCCATTACAGTCGTCCGATAATTCTACCACGTAAAAAATCATCCAAATGCTTCCTTTGTGCCATAACTATGCGGTTATTGCACTGAAAGGCTTTAAAGCGCTTGTGAACAATTTTACTTCTTTGCCACCATTCCTTATATACCCCTCTCTTACACTCTCGTCATTGTGACGTACTATCCGCGCCATCTGGTGGTTTCCTGTAATTTGCATATTCTTCTTCAAGATGTGTGTGATAATTCAACAGGTAAAATTTTTATTTGACACATTTTTAGTTTTGACACATTTAATTTCTTCTTTTTCTTGATTTAACAGTAATTTTAGTTTCTCCGCTCTACTTTTATAGTTTCTGCCAGACATATTTATATTGTTAACTAAGAACTTGATTTTCCTGAAAGTAAATTTAAAAGCTTAGGTCATGAAAGTGCGGATAGCACAACCAGCTGTGCTTAATAAACTAATAATATTCAAACAAATTTTTACAAAACAATATAGTATAATTCTGAGATAATTAAAAAAAGTACCTAGTTTACTTAAAAAAATAAAAAATCATTGTCAATACTCGCTAAAAACTAAAACGTTGATTATTATTATTTATTGGCCCATCAATTTAAAAAAGGGGTTTTATAAAAATAAACCTTAGAATTATTTGCCATGCTTTAAATAAATATAGTTTTTCCGTTGTCATCCATTCTTTGCTGTTGCTACCTATACTTAAATGAATCGATTTATTACGAAAATCAAGACCACTTTACTTTTATGCATAATATCCGCGAGAAATCTCCACAAACCACATAAAATGATTGTTATTTTTTCCATCCTTTAGAAGTAATTACGTCATCACCACATATTTTAAGACAACATACATATTTATCGGAAATCCTGATGTTTTCTATGGTAGAAAAATTGAAAATACTTAATCATAACTCCAATATCTTCCTACTTAATAATTTAGAAATGTGTATTGGTACTTACTTTTTACTTGAAACTTAAACAAAACTTAAACTTTTACTTAAACAAGTACCTAAGTATTCTTTAATTTCAGGTATTATGCGCAGGACGCAGCACCAAATCAGTATTTACTGTAACTTAGAATTATAACTGTGTGTATACAAAAATAAATGGCTACAAAAATAGTGACATTACGTTGGAAAAATGTGCGATGCGCGTCGGCGCTTCTCTGATAGAGCCTCTATGTGTTAATTATTAATTTGATATGGTATTTCAGGTATTATACATATATATATATTTGATTTGTGTTTTTTACTGGTTTATTTTATTTCATTACTATTTTGGTTGTAAGCATCTTTTTCTGTTTGTTATCTTCAACAGGGTACAAGGGCCCCTAGAACCCGGGGTCCTGGGTTGCAGGCCATTAAGCCCATACGTATATCCGGCCTTGTATGCAGTGCTCTTATGTTTTCAAGGAATTTATTCGAGATATTATAACAGGCCTTGAAAAACTAGTATGCTTCTAGAATTGCAGGTCTTTAAGTTCATCAAGAATGTCATACCGTTAAAATAAACAATATTTCGATTTATGTAGAAGTCTAATTTTCTTTTTATCACATCTCTTTTTTAAAATTTTTAATGTTATCTTTTTTTACCTGGCGTATAACGCGCACGATTCGATCTTATTTTTGGTGTTAAAAGCCCCTCAGGGGGCTCACCTTCTTTAGGTGAGTACGGGTGTCACAATCCCGAGGTGCCCTAGTAATCTTTTCCTTTTCCCACGGAGTTTACTGTCTTTGGTAAACATGGGCTTCACGAACCCGGGGTACCCTAGTGATCCTTCTCTATTTTCGACCGTCTTTCTTGTCATTCAATTCATTCTTTCTTTCTTTTCCCGTCTAGACCACAGATATTAAAACAAATTTTTGGCGCAGTATAGCCGAAATCGGCTCTTGCGCCAATAAACCCCCAAATCAATCAATCATTCAATTGGTGTTAAAAGTGCGCGTTATACGCCGGATTTTACGGTATATATGAAAATGAAACTGAGATCACTTTATTTTAATCCTATTGTGCAAAAATTCAGTGTGTATCTTGTTTTATATAAAACCACGCAGTACATTTTTAACTACCCTTTAAGTGGTTTGCCCGTACAACGTACGGGATACCGAAAGTTCGCCGCAACTGGTTTGCCTGTGCGATGAACAGGCATTCTCTGATACTTTCTTACTTTGATTTGTGCTTATTTTTAATACTTATGCTGTATCATTTAGTTCTAGTATTTTGAAAAGGTGATGTAGTTTGTCTATGGTACTGAAATGCTTTTCGTCCGGCATTCTTTTGTGCTGAAAGCAGGAATTATAGTACGGTGTTTAGTTAAAAACAGTAAAACAAAATGTACTTTTTTAAAAAAACATTTTGGGTTTTAAAAAAAAAATGACCGCTTAAGCGATTCTTAATCTGTGGTCCACGGACCCCTGAGGGTCCTCAGTGCCTTTCTAGGGGATCCACGAAGGTCTCTCATCTAATGTTAAGATTTCCATCTTTTACAGACTCTGAAAGACCTCATGGAAAACCTGAAAGATGCAACATTCTAAACCAGGTCATTGAATTATCTCCAATTAAAATATTTTTTGAACATATATTTCGATCAAGAATATTCAATTTTTATTGTTTGAAATAAAAGTAATTAAAAGTAATAATTAAGTAACTTAATTTAGAAATCAATTAATTAATTTAGTAATTATTAAAAATCAATTTAATAATTATTAACTAATAATTAATTTAGTAATTATTAAAAATCAATTTAGTAATTATTAACTAATAATTAATTGAGTAATTATTAATTGTAATTAAAAATTGCTAAAAAGTATTTTCAAAAATTATAAAGTAGAAACACATATGCGAAAATTAAGAATTAAATTACTAAAATAATTAGTAATTATTAAAAACAATAGAATTAAACTAATAATAAGATAATTATTAATTGTAATTAAAAATTGCTAAAAAGTATTTTCAAAAATTATAAAGTAGAAACACATATGCGAAAATTAAGAACTAAACTCGCATAGCGCACCGACACGAAGCCGTTGTAACCTAGTGGTCAAGGTAATGGACTCGTGGCTGGCTTGTCAAGAGTTCGAGCCCAGCACTACTGAAGACCCGCCGTGTAGAGGAGTGATCTGTCGAGATCACGAACGTCCTCCTGTTGGTGTGGTTGTTAAGAGAGAGGGGTGCCAGCTCCCATGTATCGTCCTAGTCACTTGACCATGGTTCAAAATTAAGAGGTCCGTCGCAAAAAACCCTCGTGTAGCTGGGCAATGCGACGTTAACATTCATTCACTCAATCAGCCCATCTATACAATAACGTTTGCGTCCATCTTGATTTCCTAATTGAATTGCGTCTATATTAATTGTTTGTTTGCACCTTTTTATTAATTTGAAACTAGTATTTGTAATATTTTTTTATATACATATATATAATTAGATGTTAGAGTTTTCTTAAAGCAAAAAAAGTGTCAAGAGGGTCTGGCACATGAGCTTGCGTAAAATTATCGATTTTCACTTTTTAATATTTTCTAAAAGAGTTTAAATATTTTTGTTTAAAATTATATATGATATGAGGAAATACGATAGTAGAAGTATGCTTATTTATTTTTTAAATGAAGCTACTCCTTGACATTCATCAAAAGACCTGTGCTAGGAGCATATGTGTTTCCCCTTGCATAAGTTCCTGATGAGCGCGAATCCGTATGATGTTGAAGTTGAGAAATTAGATCGTATTGGGCATATCTAAAAGTGTACGGGTACACATCTTTTCCAAACATGCAATGCTGACTTTTTTAATTACTCGCAAATATATAAATTAGTTTAAAAATTTTAAAGTATATGCGTTTGAAAGAGCATAAAAAATAAAGGTATTCCGCGTTTTTACTTTTTTTATCCGATAATTGAAAATATTTTTATGATCGTTTTAACGCACTAAATGTAAATTTTCAAATTTTTAATAAATATTTAGAAAATTTTTTTAAAAAAATCGAAATTAAGAGAAGCATTAATTATTTTTTTTATCTTTAGGATGCACTTTGTTTCATTCAATTAAAAGCAATACCTTAGACGTAAATTGAATTATAAGAAACTCCATAGGATTAACATTACGCTCGGGTTTTCGTGGTGGCGTGTCAACGGGAGCCTTAAAGAAAGTTAAGTGATAGAAAAAGACTAAGTGTTCGTAACCTACTAACCGAAATTTTAATATCAAAAATCCTAAGACATTATAGTATGGCTATTAGAAATAATATCAATGATTTACACAGCATGAAAACTGCTGTTTGGCCTGTTTATTTTCATCTTCTGTCTTCAAACGAGAATCTCCGACAGCTTTCCAACAAATTGGAAAAGAATTTTCTTAAAATATATACCAATTCCGAGAGGAGTATAAAATTTCAAGAAGACCTTCGATTATTCATATCAGGTTATCATGATATTAACAAGCAGCTAACCAACAAGCCATCTTCGCAAAAACTTATCTTTTACTTTATGGTGCCAAAAAATGAATCAATTAAAATTGCATCTTCAAATGACGAAAGCAATTTTGATCTTATTTATCATAGGAAGACGAGCGCTTTGTTTACGATGAGTAGCAGTGAATTATGTATGTGTATTTTGAAAACTTCTTCATGTATACAATAAGAAACTGAATGTTTTTAAAATGTTTCTATGTCTAATTTAATTATTTATTTTGTTATGGAAATACTTTCTCATAAATGTCGTAAATAATTAACGAATTTTCTAAATGCGACTTTCTTTATGCGGTTCCTTTCCATCCCGCATAAAGAAATGTTCTGTAGTATTTCCACAAAGTTATTTGTTATATGTAAGAATTCAGAAATTTGCGAATATTTTTTTCGTGCATTTATTTTATGCCGTCCCTATCTACCGCACAAAAACAAGTTTTACTGTATTTAATACTTATGTTTTTTCGTGCTTTCATATATGTAGTAGTAAGTCACACAACTATATTTATTTCCTACAGAAATTTCGATGTGTGGAGATTTGTATAAAAAAAAGTACCATTCAGCTTTCCAAAAAAATATTTTCTGAAAAATTTACCAGAAAATTATTGTTATTTATAAAAAAAAGTGGATGAAAATTTCCAAGATTTCGTGGTTTTTACTTCTAATTTTTAAAACTAATAATCAAATAAGAGATAATTGGTTCACAGATTTTTCTTGATTAGGTTTTAAGATATTATTTAGGTTAGAGAGAGAGAGAGAGAGAGAAAGAGAGAGAGAGAGAGAGAAAACAATTACTAAACTCCTTGTATGCACATAATCAGCATTTTACAAAACTGATGTATAAATATTACAGAATTGTAAGCAAAAAAGTAAGTACCGAAAAACCCGCGTATATTACGCGCTGAAATGTCTTAGCATTGTCAATGGCCGACGCTTGAAAGATTTTTTAATATTTTATTGGGTCAAATCACACAACATAAAATTTTTTCACTTTATACACATTTTAAGTAAAAATCCTAAATCTCCCGCGTTTCTTGATAATTTTAGGGAAATAAAGCAAATTATTTGCCAGGGGGGCCTCTAACACGTCTGCTTCCGGGAAATACAAAAATCTTCACGCGAAGCTCCCTGGTGGAGCTCATAGATCGCTCTTCGAAGCAATCACTGAAATATATCCTTACAAAGCTCGCTGGTAGAGCTTACCTTTTCTCTCGTTGCGAGACAATCACCGAAATCCAATTATCCACACTAAGCTTATTGGCAGAACTAAGCGACCTCTCTCGTCGAGACGAAAACACCGAATACCCTGGAGTAGAATTCGCGCAGGCACAGTACCTCGGATCAGTCCACGTTTCCATCTTGAGTTTCAGAATGGTTCTAGAGTTCGTTACAGCGTACCGGCGAATACGAGCTTCATAATTCCAAACCACATTTTTTTAATTTTTGGGTATATTCACCATACAACGCACCAATGGCATAACATACACCCCCGCATCGTGAGGGGGGGGGGAAGGTCAGGATTCTAGAGGGTCCATCGCCTATGTATATTATGTTACTACGTCACTGTAACGCGCCCCACCCCTTTTTTTACGATGGAATGTTAAGTGTACATGTGCAAAATGCTCTTATATTTTGAAACAGTGATTTCGAGGTATTATCCCAAGATTTGAAAAAGAAAATAGTTTTTTACTGAAACAAAAACCTTGAAGTTTGAATTTTTTTTTTCTCTCATCACTTTTCAGTTTGGATGCAATCCCTTTTATACCTGGCGTATAGCGTGCAACCGTAAATTCCAGTTTTATTTTTTTGTGTTAAGAGAACGCATCGTGCGCCGGATCTTACGGTGTTTTCAATTTTTATCTGAAATTTTAAAAAAAAGCATAAAATAATTTTAAAAGAAATTTTTTTTTTAATTTTAAATTTAAAATGTCGTTAGTATTTTATAAAAAAAATTTTTTAAGCTTTCTCTGTTTCCATCTTTTTTTTGTTCGCAATTCGGATGATATCATTCCGTATTTTAATTTGAATTTGGAAATAATTCTCTCTCTCTCTATTAAATAAGTATTTAATTTTCTACAATAATTTGGAAACCGACACACATTACATATATCCTTCGCCGAGAACCTTGAAAAACCGCTAAGCATAAACAACGATCAAGCTGAAAAGTAATTGAAAGAGACTAATTCCACCAGCAATAATGTCATTTCTGGTTATTATCCTCTCTAAATAAGCGCACACAAGCTTATAATAAATTTATCCTCACAAGAATATTCCGCGCAAAATAAATATATATTCCGCAAATGAGCTCTAAGGCCGACATTAAAAGGGAGAAAAATTTAGCAGAAGTATAAATAACCTTTTTTTCTTTCCATCCTCGCTTACAACTGTCGACAGGATAGCATTAGATGAGGAGGAAAACTGGTGGATTAAGACTGGGTTTTGAAAGGTTACCTAAGTTATTAGGCTGTAAATCAACTTAAATTCTACTAAGAGGAATTGTAGCTGTGTAAGGAAGGGAATATGTTGCTTTTACTCTCTGATAATTTTACTGAAATTACAATTTATTCAGAGAAAAAAAACGTTAGAAATTACCGTCATACCAGGGTTTAGATCAGCGTTTCTCAATCTTTTTATTTGTTGTTGTTGTAGTTGATGTACAATTTTACCAGTTTCAAAATTTGCCGGCACACTAACAATAAAATAAATGCAAATCAATTTAGTTTATGGTAATAATTTTCAATGTGAAATAAAATATGTTCGGCAAAAATAACAGAATGTTTCTTCAGAAATAAATTATAAAAACATCCTTTATGCGAAATTTGAACTTGATGATTTTTTTTTATTTCCTTTATATATTTGGTCCAAAAAATTGCAATTCCACTCTAATTTCATTTTCTCCATTTAAAAGTTTCGATACTTTTTTCATACTAAAATTTCGAATTCACACAAATAAGGCGCAGAAAATTGTAACAATATTTTTATAGCTCTTTTGGCTGTTATGGGATAATCGCTTTTAATTTTAATCCAAAATGAATCAATTGACTCTTCCGAATGTTTTGAAATTGAATCTCGATTATTAACGTAACTCAGTGGCGCAACAGCCCATGAGGGTCAAGGCCAAATGTGCTTTTATCAGTATACGTGACCTTGGGCCCCGAGGTGCATTAACAGTTTTTTCTGATCAGGTGGTCAGTCTGACACGAAACTACCAGTGTTAAGCTCCCACACAAGCAAGCTTGATACTCATTTTTCGACCCATTGAAGGGATGAAAGTCTGAGTCAACCTCGTCCAGCCAGAGATTTGAATCTCTGACCAGTCCACTGGCGTAGAAGCGCCATTGGGTTCCACTTCGATTATCACAGAGTGAAATTAGTTCTTCCTTATCATTCAAAGTTGAGTCATGTACAGATAGTATTGCGTTATCACAAATGGATTACGAACCCAACCAGATTTTTTTACATCTAAAATTTGGAAGTAATTAATAACTTTCTCCTCTGTTTTGACAAATGGTCAATAACAATTTTAGAAATAGTTTATTTCTATAAAACGACATTTTTAGAGAGGATTCGGTTCCCGATTTTTTTTTCTCAGAGTCTTATTTATAATTTAAAAAAAAAAATACGTGTCAGGACACTAGAAGAGTTTGGCAGCACACAAAAATGCCGCGGCCACAATGGTCGGTAATCCCTGGTTTGTGTGCTAATAATTGAAGAAAAAGTATATATGTCTAGGTAATTTTATTTCGACATTTAGCTAGCGATTTTTTATGACTATTTAAATAAACTTTAATTGTAAAATTTTGAACAAATAAGTACTACCATCTGTTATCTAGAGGGATCCTGGGACATTGAACATAAGGAGATTTTAACCACTTAAGATATCTTTTTAACCACCAAAAGACTATTGTTTTAGCTGTCAATAAATTGGTTAGCTAATCGCTTTTCAATTTCATTATGATACAATTAACATCTGTTTTCACCAATAATGAATTTAATATTTTTAAGGTTTGTTTACATCTATAAAAATAATCTTTAATGCGTTATTCGATTAAAATACTTTTTAAAAAAAACAACAACATAGCTTCAGGGTAGCTAAAGCTAGCAATACTTTTCCGTTTCGCCTGTGTAAATCTCACCAAGTTGGCATTATTGGCGACAATACGCAATATACACACAAAAATTAATAATGAAATAAAAATTTGTAAAAAATTATACACATTTAAAAAATTATTTTTTATTCATTTTTTACTATTTTCAAAGGTTTGTTGAAATCTCACGTTAAGATCTTTCACATAGGAAAAAGTCACCCATCCGGTATAGTGGTTAGCGATGCTGGCTGTTATGCCGTAGGGCCTGGGTTCGAATCCCGGAGAAGACATGGATGTTTGTAAATGTATAGTGCCTTCGCGGCATGGGGGTACTCTCTAAATAGCCGTCGAGCCGCAGGTCCTTTCCTGTGGTTGGTGGAAGGGGAAGAGAGGTGGGAAACAGGGTGTTCTCCCTCAAAATTGGTGTGGAACCGAGCCAAAACGTACTGTCACCTGCATGGTGCTCAAAGCTACGGCTAACGACAGGCGTACAATATAGACCGTTGCCATGATGAATTTCGTGGGCCTCGATCTGAATACGTCAGACAGGTGAAATTAGCAACAACATCATAGGAAAAAGATATGACCAACTTTTTAATAAAAAACAATTCAGCATTTTCATTTTATAAACTGAAAATTTCAGAAATTTTTATTATAACATAATTCAAATAGTTATGAATTAAAATTAATGTTTTTAAAGAGATAATAAAAGAGTAATTTATTAAACTGTTTTTAAATTTGTGGTTGAAGATACAATGTATATATATATAATCTAAATTTTTTACTCATGTATTGCAGATCAATATTTTTCCATGTTAAGCCTATACACTGTATAGGCTGTATAGTATACATCAATGCTAGTTAGTTTAATCAATTGTATTGAATCTGTTTTATCTAAGGAACTGTAATACCTCGGTTTAAGCCTACCCCGATTTATGCGATAGTAAAATCTCGTGGATTCATCTTTCGTTTAAGCGCTATGCAACTCAATTACTCACTTCCCACCTCAAATAAGTTCGGAAGTGGACAGTGATGAGAGAAGCGCTCAAGAACTGCTAGATTCCCACTATCAAAAACTGACAATTAGTGAGGTCCTAGAAATGCATGAGCAATAAATACATTGAAGAACTTGAGTCTTTAAACTCAGTTCAATCATAAGATGCAAGTGACGATTGGGAATTTGGCAGAAGGCATCAGTTAAGTTTTGACAAACGGTTACAAATTTTAGAAAATACATACTTCAGCGTTTCTCAAACTGTAGGGCACGCCCTCCTAGGGGGATAACTCTCCGAGGGGGGGGGAGCGAGCATATTAAAAAGTTGAAAACAAACGATTTAAAAAAAATAATTAACTGAAAGGAAGGGAATCAAAATGCATTGTGACATAACGAAACATAAAATACACATTTACACTGATACAATACACTTAAGTGTACCATTACTGCACAATGTTTTTGTAATTAATTTAACAATATTAAGCTAAGAACAACATTAATAACAACCAATGTCCCCATGGGCTTGTCATATAAAACTGTATACAAAAATTAACACTTATCTTGACAAATTGTATGGTTTATAATTAATCCTTCAACTGCTGATTAAAATTTACGTGATTCGCTCTCCAATTTCCACGTAGGCGCGCGAATGTGATGTATTGGAAGGGGGTAGAGGAATGTGAATAAGTAGATCCTCTAAAATAAATAAACTCTTCGCAAACTGCCAAGGTCCTTTTTTTACATTCCAAAGCCTTCGGAATAATTTTATGGATAGCAGTGCACAGAAAGCTGTACTTCGGAAAGACGTATATATACGTCCAGGGCAACTGACGTTTTGGCTGAGCGAGACGTTTATATACGTCGGTGGCACTTAAGAGGTACAATTCGGATTGTAGGTTTAGCCTCAAAGTACAGTATTATCGAATTGAATACAATGTTATTGTATAGAGGGGGGCGTGATGAAAATTATGATTGAATATTGGGTCGCAAACATCGAAACTTTGAGAAGCACTGACATACTCCAATTAAGAGCATATTCTTTCAACAAAACAAGGAATAAAAACAATTATTAGCATTCTACGAGGAAATTTTGAGAGAGAAAAAAAATCTTTGAACCAAGACTACTTCAGTGCATCTCAAACTCTCAGTATTTGCAACGCAATTTTCTATCATAATTTTCATTGCGCCCCTCTCCATACAATAACATTGTATTGAATGCAATATTAATGTAATTTGATACCAAATCTACGATACGACTTTAATTAAAAACCGTGTAGTAACAGGTGTTGATGGATGAAGGAAGGCGGATGGGCTTGGCTGTATTATTCCTTTTTCAACGAGAACTTCGTTGGGTGTAGTGTATTTAGTTTTATTTGTCAGAGAAATAATTTAAGTCCATATATTTTTAAGTTCAGATTAGTATTAGTAGTCTTTTATCCTGTTGTATCTGGCAATGAAAGAATCGGATGATGGATTTAATGAGTTGCCTTAGAACTGTAAAACCAGCTAGGGAAATAAAAATATAATAACAGATTGATCGGAATGAGGATGTTTAGTATTTTCACCTTCTGAAATGGATGTAAACTTGTCTCATTCATAATTTATTTAATCATGGTGCAATAGTTAACACCATAAACTGACAAATTATCAAGATAAACATTACATTTTGAATATAATTTTTATGACAATCTTATAGGAGTCAGTGTTAATTATTAAACTTGCTCTCTCTCTTCATTTACTATTGATAAATTTATTATCAAATACATTGTACAGTACTGATAAATCTATAAGTTTATTATATTAGTGGAAATGTGTATTTTCTTATTTATTTTATCAGAATGTATTTTGTGTTGCTCACTTTCAGTAAATTAATAATTTTTTTAAATAATCTTTTATTTTTGATTTTTCGATATACTCGCGCCCCCCTTTCAGGGTTATCACGCCCAACAGTTTGAGAAACGCTGGATTACTTTGTTATATATTATGAAGCTTTTTACATGAAAATAATTTCGGTTCACGATTTTTTATATTAGCATTATATAAGATTTTATTAAACACTTTTTTCTAAATTATTATTTCTTTTTCGTCTCCGGTCTCACTAAAAATAATTTAAAGGAATTTATAAGTGAAATTATACCCCGACTTACGCGGTTATCACTCGGTCTCTCCTATCGCGTAAGTTCGTTTTTTTTTTCTGTATATATAAAAGTCAAACATAAAATTAAATACAATGTTCAAATGGCAAAAAATTGAATTAAGTTATCCCTGTTTAAAACATAAAAATAAACAAAAATAATATTAAAAGGAACTATTTAGAAACTTGTTTTACATGTTCCTAATTACCTTTGTTTCATAAAAAAAATAAACTTAAGCAAACATTGAATTATTTTCGCAAGGTTAAAAATAAAACTGCTTGTCAAAATGATTGAACACTCAAGCGAAAGCTGACGGCAATTTAAAAGTAGAAAATAAATTGAAATGCAGTAATATAAGCAATTACTGTGTTTAACTGATATCAGTTGATCTGTAAATAATTTTAAAACATTTTAATGCTCTAATTAATATGTTATAATAATAAATTAATATTTAGGTAAAGGTTTAGTAAGATAAAGTGAAATAAAATGAATACTTTTAAGCGTCACAAATAACTTATTTAAAATAAATTTAAAAAAGCATGATTTTTTATTAAAAATTATCCTTCTGGTAAAGTCAGGGGTGGGCAACTTGTTTTGGCTTGCAGGCTTACACATTGTAGGAGGATACCAGAGAACCGCACTTTTTTTTTCCAATTCCTATTCTCTTAGCTCACTCTCTCTCTTTATATATATTTATCTCGTTCAAATTTTCAATCGTTGATAAAATTCTTTCTATTCATCCAATCAAGTTCAAATAAATTTTTTAAAACTTGTAGTGGAGGACACTTGATGTTAATACAGTTTTTTCAAATATTATTTCATTAATTACCGGTTAATTAATTAAATTAAAATAATGACTGTTTTTTTGTTTCCATTATTGCAACAATGTAACTGTTAAAAAAATGAAAAAAGTTTGCGTCGAAAACCGGTTTTTCAGCCAAACTAGCTAAGCCGGATGTGCATTGTTACAACAATGCAGACAAATCATGCTCTTTTTTCAATTTCTTCTATTAATTCACTCTCGTGTGCTTAAATTTTCACTCGTAAAAAAATTATTTCTATTCATCCACTCAAAGTAGGAATTGACTTTAAAAAAAACTTTTTTTAACTACTTGTGTAAAATGATAGCATTCGTTATATGAAAAAGATAAATATAAGTTAAATAAATAAATGGAAGTTTCATTCCATTTATTTAATGTGCTTATTTCATATTGGCTATAGCTGCACACACAAACATTCACGCAAGCACATTTAATTTTAGAATTAGTTTAATGAGACAAATGTACCCTTATATATATTTTTGTCAAAATTTCTCTACAAGAGACAGATGTGTTGTATCAATATCAGCAATAATGGGTTAGTAAATTAAATGGAATTTATATTTTCATTTTTGTTACTTAAAATGAATAAAACATTCTAGGTAAAATGGCTTACCTTGTCAATGGAGGGCTGCCACGCCTTGATTGAAGCCAAAGTCCATACATAAAAAGCACTTCTGTGAAATTTTATATGTTTTTAATTTCTGCAGCACACATAATAATAATACTCGGGACATTACACGACACTAATTAATCTAAACAAATAACATTTATATATATCTATATCAATTTTAGTTTCTATCGCGTTGTTTCAATATGTTTCTTCTATGCGTCCATTTTAATTCTGAATCAATTAGTTCCTTTTACAAAGGTGGCGCTGCTGTCGCTTGTAAGAAGATGGGAGTTATATATAGACATATATATAGTCTCAGTTTTCTTAAAATTCTGAAATTTTCTAGTAACCTTTTTCCCCAAACTCCACATATCTCTTAGTGGAAACTCTTTCCGATACAGTAAAATACGTTTAACGTGAAAACGTTTAAGACGAAATATTTTTTTAACACGAAATAATACAACAGTCTCGACAAACTACAATGTATTTTTTTTTTTTACCTTAACACGAAACAAAAATCGCTTAATACAAAAAGATTTTTTTTCTAGGAATGAACACATACGGAAAACACCAACCAGAATCATTCCGCGCGGTTGCGTATTGGTCAAGGTAACGGACTCATGGTCAGTGTGCTATGAGCTCGAGCTTAGTTCTGCTGAAGATTCATTGTGAAGGGAAGCGATGTACGTTAAATCTATCGAGAGCTCCTACGTCCTTCTGTTGGTGTGGCAGATAGGAAAGGGAGGGGCCAGCACAGGTGTCATCCTCGTCACTTGATCATAGTTCCAAATTACGAGGTCCGTCGCCAAAAGCCCTTGAGTAGCTGAACAGTGCGACGTAAATATTCACTCACTCACTCTCTCATCATTGGAAGATTTCGTTGCAGTAGTTGATGACAATGTGTGTTCATTTATTCTTTGATTTCACGATTAACCATTAATCTCACATACCCAACGTCGGCGTTCAAATAGTAGTAACATTTGCATAAAATTGTCACCTCTACGGAAAGCGTTTTAAGACAAATTCACAGTTGAAGAATAGTTTCCCGAAAAAGATTAGAAGAAGAATCAGAATATTACCCGTTACAAGCCTGCTTGGCGAAACGGAAAAGTACCTACCCTAAAATCCGGCTTAAAACGCACACCAACACTTTCAAACTGCATTTTTTTTTAAATTTTGAGGTTTATTCGCCGAATAGCGCGATTACCACTGTAAAGGTTCTTAAAAGTTATGTCATTTCTTTAAAATAAATAGTATTTCGATATATGTTGGCCTAATTTTCTTTATAATCCTCACCTTTTTTTTAAGCATCATTTTTATACCCTGCGTATAACACCCACCTGTAAATTTCGATCTTTTTTTTGTATTAAAAATACGTGTTATGTGCAGGATTTTTACGGTATTTCTTTTTCTCCGTGTAACCGCTACCCCCCCCCCCTCCTAATGTACAAAATTTAACCTAATAAATAATTTTTATTGCATTATAGTTTTTGCTACTGGGTAATTTTAAAACATACGAGACGTGCTTAAATTTACATAAGATATAATATGGTGTTTTTACAAGACAACACACACATTAAAATTTCATTATTAAACCACAGATCACCAATAAGCATAAAGGATGAAACAATTTATGAAAATATAAAAGGGGATAAAAAGAAATATCAAACAACTTCTCTCTCATCGATGAGCGATAAGCGCAGGAAAATCTTCACGAATACACTTTCCTTAATTAATGACAGGCAATAAAATCTTTCTAAAAAGATCTTTCCAGACGATTAACGCCTTCACTAAATTACCACTTACGCTTTCTTATAGCCGATAAAACAGGTTTAAAAACGTTTCGCCGTCCTCGGGTGTTTGGTCAGCCTTGGTTAGAAATAAATAAGATTTTATATCCCATCGGCCCAGAACTCTTAAATCTCAGCATGGCCTTAATCTAACCATCTCCGTGGTTCTCTCGATTCTAGTAAAGATACTTATCAGGGAGGTATTTATTTACTCAATAAATACACGAACTGGCTAGATCAGAACAACTTCTTCAGGTGGTTTTAGTTTCTTTTTTTATTATCGTCGATATGCGAGACAAAGTTGCTTTTCTGAAGAAAAAAAAAATGTGGTTGCATTTTTTGATGTAACTCGATGAAGGGAGATATTTTACTAATCTTTTTTTCTCAGCAGCTCTGTTACTAGTTAAAGACGAATTCATTTTCAATTATGTCGGTTCATATTAAGATTGCATCTTTTTATGTAAATTTTGAAACTCTCTCTCTGTTTAAAAATAGCAACATATGGCTACAGAGGAAATATCACTATTTTCATCTGCATTGCCTTAATTGTACAAGTATTCAGAATTTTTTTTTTTTTTATGATTTAGACGCGCTTGATTTTTGCAACAAAAAAGAAATGAAAAGAAAAAGAAAATTGAAGAACTATATTTCTCCGAGTTGAAACTTTGACGAATCAATACAATTGTTATTTAATATAAAACGTTTGAAAGTCTCAAAATATGGTGTAAGTTTCTTAAAAAAAATATTTCACAATGCGATGAATAAGATGGAATAATTTCCTATTTTCTAATTTTTTAAAATCTTAAATATGAAAGCAAATAAGAATATTTTCATTAATTATGGATATTGAGGGTGAGTCTCATTTCTATACATGCAATTTTTCATCAGTAAAAGTTTTCAAATAAATTCTGTATAACTTATCAAAACTTTATTTTGTATATAAACCTAGCTACAGGCTCTACCGAATGCCGCATTTCGACTAAATTTGTTGAATGATTGCTTATTGTACTGGGTCAGTGGCGTAACGTACACCCCCGCTTCTCCCGTATTGCGGGGGAGGGGGAGACAGGTGTTCTATGGGTCCTAAAACATGACTGATATCATGTATGTATTTGGGCTTGGAACCCAAAACCTGATTTTGCAGGGGGGGGGGCTAATATTATTCGTTACGCCACTGTATTGGGTCTAAGCGTACACATGCACAACGGTAATCGCACAATTATAGTCTTGCCACTTTTGCCAGTTGACGTACAGCTTGAAAATCCCTGTTTTTCAGAGAATATGTACGGTAATAATATTTGACCATTAAAATTATTTAGATCATGATCTTATTTAGACTGAGTCGAGAACGAAACGAGGCTCCTTCCGAAGGACAAGGCCCCGGGCCCAATGGCTCATGACTTAAGACATCTCTGTGATTGTCTATCCTAGGCAGTATCAGTGGCGTAACGTACACCCCCGCAACCCCCGGGGGGCAAGGTTCTAGGAAGCCCAAAGCCTGACTGCCGTCAAGTACCTATATCTTTGCAAGATCCAACTTGGGATCCCAAAACCTGACTTTTCAGGGGGGCCCAAATGTTTTCCATTTCGCCACTAGGCAGTGTTATTGTTTTTTTTTCTTTTCAATTTCCGCTATTAGCTCAGTCTCTCTTATATATTTATGTTTCTATATATTTATCTTGTTCAGATTTTCAATCGTTAATAAAATTCTTTCTATTCATCCAATCAAATTCAAATTATTTTTTTAAAACTTGTAGTAGATGACACTCGAAGTTAATACAGTTTTTTCAAATAATTCATTAATTACCGGTTAATGATTTAAATTAAATTCTTTCCGGTTTTCGACGCCAACTCAGATTTGTCTCCATTGTTATAATAATGTAACTACTAAAACGATGACAAAAATTGACGTTTCAAACCGGTTTTTCAGCCAAACTTGCTAAACCGGGTGTGCATTGTTACAACAATGGAGACAAATGCTCTTTTTCCCCCTACTATTGGTTCACTCCCCCCCCCCCAAAAAAAAACATATCGTGTTCAAATTTTCAACCCTTAATGAAATATTTTCTGTTCATCCATTCAAAGTAGGAATTGACTTAAAATTTTTTTTATATTACTTGTTTTCAATATATGTTACCAGGTGCACAAAAAATATTATTCCCTTACTTTGAATTATACTTCTTGTTTAAGACTGTACCTCGCATTACATTTGTCCACAATCCTGTCCTGTCCAATAATACAACCCACTATTATGTAATTACACGAGAGGACGAGAACGAAATATAAAAAAATCAAGACATGGTAGGCGTGATTGTACAAAGAGTTCTAGCGCAACGCAATACGTGACCGAATTACTTATAAAGGCGTGTTAGGATGATTTTACTTTGTATTTTTCACTCGCAATGGTAATTAATGTGTTTTAAACGGTATCACTTCCGTTTAGGTTGCAATCAATAACATAACCAATTCCCTTTCCCGCCCTTTAAAACCATTTCAATCTTTTATTTCCTTTAATGCATTGTAGCGAAACAAAAGAAATCCTCTTGGTTATTTTTTACTCCTGTCTTTCAAGGCTTTCTTGTCCTCCCCATGCTGAGAAATACAAATAATTGGGCTTTGAGGGTGTTAACGTATTACAGCGAATAACACTATTTACATTGAGGCTTTTAAAAGTATTAATTACCGTCAAGTACACGTTGGGCACTGTCAGTTATTGTGAGTAATTACTAAAGAAATAATGGTCATGAATCTTTGTTGGAGTAGAGGGGAGGGGAAAAAAAGAACGGTTTATAATGAAGAAAAAATGGTTACGGTTGATGTGTTTTTGGATCTGATTTCTAAATTTATTTAGGGTTTTTTATACCTTTAATTGAGTCGTTCTGTGTGTGTGACTCACTTTTTCCATTTAATAAGTGAGTCATTTTTGGTTGGATAATTCAGGCAATTACTGCGTTTTAATTTATCCTTTATCTTAAAGGTCACATGCATTGATTTTGCGAAATAACTAATTCACGTATGCTACTGAGCGGTGAATAAATTTGATCAACAAATTACAGTATCATTATGATAATTCCGGTTAACTTATGTAAACAAAATTGCTTGAATTTTGGGTTTTTAATGACTCAATATATTTGGTAATTAAACTTAAGAGCTTAGTTGGTACATGTTTGGTATTAGAAAACATTAAAACATAATTAAGAAAAATAAAAGGTAATTTATACTTGAAAATGTTTTTTCCCGTTCTGAAAGTTCTAAGAACGTAGGTGTAAAAATTTCGACACAACAATTTATTAAATAACTCTAATTAGGATATTTTGAAATTTTAGTTTTAATTTAAATTATTTGTTACAAGATTAATGTTATTACTCTTTGACAGTTGATAAAAATTGTAATTGTATATTTTCAATAGATTGTTCGGGGAAAAATGAGATTTAAAACAGTTTATTTTAACATTGACCTGAATTTAATTTTCGTTTTTGATTGAGGTTACATTGGAGTTGAGCATTCAGTTTTTGACTAAGAATTTTTAAACCTTGCGTAGGTGATCACAATTCTAGGGTTTTCATTTCCTGGAAACTCATTTTTCCAAGTATTCCGTTTTAAAAATTGTTCTTCTGCTAGGATCTCGGGCAAAAAATCCTCAATAAAAAAAGAAATGATTTTATAAGTTTCATAACAAAATGGGAGCAAAAAATTGTATTTTTCTAAGAAAAGTATGGATAAATAAATTTACAGGACAATTTTCACAAATAAAAGAAACACCTTTTTCATCGAAAACCGTACAGAATAAAACGAAAAATTTAACAAGTAATTATACTTTTTTTATGATTCAAATTGCTAGTATAATTTAATAGAAGAAAAATAACTGCAAATTATGGACAAGGAAAAACTTTATTAAAAATGAAAACTGTGAATTTTAAATGTAACAAAAAAAATTATGCTTAATCTAGTTCTTCTCTTGTTTGTATGTGGTTTTTTTTTTTCAATAAAAACTCTGATGTTGCGATTGTTCAGTAAGATTCTATTGACGACACATCGTGATGTAGTCGTTTTTAACACATTCAACAGTATAAAAAATTTTCTTCATTAAATATTATTTTAAAGACTCTAAAAGGTCTACAAGATTGTTACAACTAACCTTTCCCTATTACGAAACTAATTTATAATTTTCAAGATAATTATTCAGATAATTTAAAAGTTGTATGCACAAAACTATAACAAGTGATCAAATTACAACAAATTCGGTTTATGGAGTATACACACAGTGACGGATCACTCATTAGGCGGAGAGGCGGAGTAGGCAATTGCCTATGGGCCCCACGCTTTTTGGGGGCCCGCAAGAGCGTGTTTTTTTTTCTGTAAGTGCTCCAAAAACAAGCTACAGGGCCCCGAGTATTCGACTGCCTAGGGACCTCCATGTCGCTTAACCCAACACTGTATACACAAAATACCCACGTTTTTTATACAATAACAATTCGAAATGTTCAGTAGGTGGCGCTTTGCATAAAAAATAGTCAACCCATTCTAAAAATAACCTCAAAGGAACATTAACAATTTCAGTAATTTAGAACAAGTTCGTATAGTAAAATGCAATACCGAGAAAAACGTTTTAGGTCAGCGTTTCTCAAACTGTGGGGCGCGCCCCCTAGGGGTGCGTGATAACTCTACGAGGGGGGCGCCAGCATATTGAAATATCGAATACAAAAGATTATTCTTAAAAAGTTATTAATTTACTGAAAGTAAACAAACAAAACACATTCTGACGTAATAAAATATAAAATATACCTTTGCACTGATATAATATACTTATAAAAGTATTTCAGTACTGCACAATGTATTTTGTAATTAATTTAACACAATAGTAAATTAAGAACAAGTTTAATAATTACCTGTGACCCGATGGTCTTGTCATTTATAAAATTATATATAAAAGTTAACATTTTTCTTGATAATTTGTACGGTTAATGATTAATCCCTTTACTGCTGATTAAAAGTTACGCGATTCGCTTCCAAATGCCTCCGTTTTTCACGTAGGCACGTGTATGTGATGTATCGGGGCAGGGGGGAGGATGAAAAGGAATAAATAAGTAAAACCTTCTCTGAAATAAGTAAATCCCTCGGAAACACTGTCAAGGTCCTTTTATAGTATTCCAAAACTTTCGGAATAGTTTTATGGATAGCAGTGCACAGAGATAAAATCGTTCATCGGAAAAACGTATATATACATCCTGGGCAATTAACGCTTTGGGTGAGTGAGACTTTTATAAACGCCGGTCGTCGTAATTTAGCTTTAGCATCAGAGTACAGTATTATTGAATTCAATACATTGTTATTGTATGGAAGGGGGCGATGAAAATTATGATTGAATGTTGGTTCTCAGATATTGAAAACTTGAGAAGCACTGTTTTAGGTCCATCAACTCTTTGTGGTGGAGGATTCAGCGATTTTATTCCACGCGATATCTTTCTATTATGGCACTCTAATAGAATCTTATTTATCGTGGAGGCATTGCGATCCTGGCCGACTGGCAGAACTCTGTTATGTTTCATGATACAAAGGAAGGTACAATTTTATGTAGAATAAAACTGTTCATCGCCATTAAGTTTTTCAAGTGTACGACGGCGTTAACTTCGATGAATGTTCATTACGTAGTCCTGAGCACGCTATCATTGCGCTCATGTGACATTTGGTTACATTATATGCACCTGTTCTTGCAAATTCAACTGTTTTTTCCCCTTCAACACATTTACGCTTCTTCTTTCTCTTCCTCTTTTTAATGGGGTTTGAGGACATGGTAATGAAAATCTAGTCAAGAAATTTTGTTAAATTTTCTGTTTTCTCTTGCAAAAGTGCCACTTAGTGGCCACACACACATTTTCTGACTTATTCTTTTTTTTTTTTTTTGAAATTCCTTGGCTGCATTTTCTGTGTAGATTTCGTAACATTCTTATCACCTGTTTCAGCTACCGAATACAGTTTATGAGGAAAGTTTATTTATAACTCCCAAGTATAATTAAAATCCCCTCCTCCCACATGTACGTAGTATGATCTAAAAGTTCGGGGACAAGGTGTAGATAACCATACCCTGAATAGTTCACAGCACCGAAACACGTTCACTTTCTAAGTAGTCTCCTCGGGCGACGATACACGTCCGCCAGCGTTCGTATAACTTCTGGAAGTACATATGGAAGCCATTTTTCGCGACCTCCCGTAAGGCCTTCTGAGATGCTTCATTCACCTCATCTGATGACACAAAACGGCGTGCCTGTATATGTTTTTTCATAGATGGGAACAGGTAAAAGTCATACGGGGTTAAGTATAGTGAATAGGGGAGATATGGAAGCACGTTAAACCGAGTTTTGGCGAGAAACTCTTTTACCAATTGGAATCGATGTGCTGGTGCGTTGTCATACAGAAGATAACAGTCGTCACTCTGCCAGAACTAAGGCCGTATACGACGAATGGACTCCCTCAATCGACGTCTTTGACAAGTGTGTATCTTCAGCGATTTGTGCAAGTGTTTGACGACGATCTTTTCGAACATATTCAGACACTACCGCTACGTTTTGCGAGTTCCATGAAGTCGGTCGTCCAACGTGTTCATCGTCGTGCTCTCTTTAAATCACCGATGCCATTCATAAAGCTTGGATCTTGCTATGGTAGATCCCCCATACACATTACTTAACATTTCCAAAACCTCCAGTGGTGTTTTACCTAAGCGTTGACAGAATTTAATGTCCAACTCTGTTCAAGAAAAGCCACCTTTCTTACATCTAACAAAGCTAACTAGCTTCGAAAGATAACATCTGCACGTGTGGTTCGGTCATATGATATGAACTAAACCAACCTGGCCAGAGAGGGGAGGGTTGGGAGAACCCCTTTCAAGTGGTTTAAATTGGGTACTTACTTTCGTCGTCAGCAATGGCTGTAGTCCCCGAATTTTTGGATCGTACCACGTATATACATAATATAGAGCTTCCTGAAAAAGATGATTCTTGAGAAATCTGAAGTCTGTAAAATTTCTGTTCTGTAGAGAAACCTCAAGCTTAATCCACGATTTGATGATGTTAATTTTCATACTATGTTATTATAAGGATTTCGTAATTGAGTTAAATTTAGCAAAACGAAGTTTTAATTATTTTATTTTATTTGGGAGAATCAGATAACAAACTGGGGGGAATCTTGTTACTAAGATATAGAATTAAATACTTATTTACTCAAGATTGTAGCAGGCTTCAAGACATTTTGTATCTAATAATAATTATAATAATAATAATATATGTTTGATATATATATATACGCATAACATACTAAAATACTACAATTCTAACTTAAAGCTAAACAATTATATGATATTATATGAAAATACAGAAAGACAGTACAGACAAATGTAAAATAGATACAGTAATATATTAGCAAACTCTCTTAGGCTTGAGTCTAAGTTTGCAGTCTATCCGCAAGCCTCTAACTAATCCTCTTGCGAAAAACTATTTCTTTAAGTATTGTTGAATTGAAAACTTAATATCGAAGAAGAAAACGTGGTTTATGTAAAAGTAGGCTTATATTTAAGCATTAATATTTTGGTTCGAGAGAGTTAGAGGTTAGGAGTTAGATGATAGAAGTTAGTGATTAGCGTAAAGAAGTGGAAAGCTGATCGAGAGTTGCTAGAAGATTAATTGATTAATATTTAAAGATTTGTTAATTGACAATTTAGTCAATAAGTTATAAGTTAATAATATCGGACAGAGGTCGTATTGCTGAGAAAGGAATTACGGTAATTCAGACCGTAAGTAATCAAAGAGTGCTAAGCGTAAGTTAATTGAATCTTTTAAATATATCATCTACCGTGCTTTTGCTCCTAGTCTTAATTAAAGGCGCATTTTCTCCCCTAGATTGTTGAAATTTGGCAAGGAATAATAAACTAGAATTATTCTAACTATAGCTGATATTTATTCTAATTCCCATACACCAATGAACGGCCTGGCCCGTTCATTACATGTTAAACAGTTTTTTTTTCTAATGGGCTGCATTTTGGCACACAAGCCTTTGAAAGCGTGGCAAGTCCCCCAAGTACGAGAACCATTTTAGTGGTGGCTGCACTTCTAAATTTTTGACGCTTGAATTTATTTATTTCAAGCTCTCGTAGGATGCTAAATATGGACGTGGTTTAATTTTGCCAAGAGCACCAAGGCCAAATTGGTACTCTAGGGATTTTTTATATGCCAAATAATCCTATGATAGTATTTCGCATCCAGACAATTTATCGACTCCAGCTGGGATCGAACCCGGAACCTTGGGCTTAGGTAGCGATAACGCTATCCCTGAACCACCGAGCTGACTAAATAAACAGTGTCTTAAGATGGATATACTAGCATATATGTGTGTGTGAGCGTGCACATAATGCCATCTTTGTATATTGCTTTGTGGCGCTTTTTTCACGTAGTGGAACAAAAGCGCTATTAGGACGTAAATTTCGTCTTCGTTCCATATTTTGTCGTACCTTTTTCTCAGCCAATAAGCAACCAATTGACCTCGGGTTTTCGGCATTTGGTCGCATTGTACCCTAGATGAGCCGAATCATATTTAAATTTTCCCATAGTTTTCCCGAATTTTCCTATTGTAAAATACAACATGTGAAAAACGCGCTAAAATTACTTGGCCATGCCAATGATTGATATCTCGTTTTTCAATAATGAGGAATTAGGAATAAAAAAGATCATTTTTAATTTTTTTTGGACTAATTATTGTCCGAAAAAAGTTCAATTAAAAGATTAAGATTTGTACTATACTTCAAGGATACACTTAACTGTGTAGTTTCAAACTGCAGTGGGACAAAAAAAAGTTCAAAAACACTATCCTGTGCTTGATGTTTTTCCGCATCTCCATATTTAGAGAATTAAATGCAAGATAATAAATGTATCTTCAGTCATACCGCAAACTGGTTCAACTCCTAAGAGTAACAATTTCCCACGAGTCTTACCAAGTATTTTTTTTCCTTCCACCAACCCTGAAAAGATAATGCAAGCCCACGACACGAAGCAATTCCCTTTGTTTTCGAAGCACGTTTATTGTTGTTCTTCACGCGCAAAGCCTTACTAGGTGTTATGTCACTAATTAACATTGGAAAAATATTCCCTTCTTTTTGTTCTTATTCTTTTGTCTCATATCTAACTGTTGGGCGTCTGTAACCATGTTAAATGCTCTGATCATTTCATTCTTCAAGTAGCAATTAATTAGGAATCTTAAGCGTTGGTGAGTGGCCTTGAATTTCAATATGGACATGCTTTCGAAAATTGCTTAATGGCTTTATTGTTACGAAATTGGTTTCTTATTGAAATCAGTCAAGGAATTGTAGCGTTAGGCTTAGTAGCTAGAAAAGTATCATGAGAAACTAGAGCTGAAATCGTGTTCGACCTTTTTTGTGTAGAACTCAGATCGTTGCCTCGTTATTATGTTCGATGAAAAGAAGTTTTACAATTAGCATTTTATCCGGTAGAGTGAGGCATGCAATTAACCTCAGAAATCGTGAGATTTGAAGTTTTACAGTTAAGTTCATTTTTGTATGATTTGATTCATTTTGGTGGAACTTAAGCAGAAAAACGGGCATCACTGGATTCCGCTTTTGAAATTATGCATAAAAATGATGATAAAGGGGAAAAGATACGTGTATCTTCATATTAATGGGTTACTGAACGGCGTGACAGATATTTTCATCATAGTCATGTTATGTAAGGAGTATTTAAAGCTAAAAATATTCAATTGATTTTTATAATCAAATTTATTTTCTTGCAATCCAGTGCATTTCTTTTTTTATTAACACGCTTTTATAAGCTTCCCTTGTATGTAATGGAATCTTTGAACTCGATTTTTACCCACTTTAAAAGGTCAGATTAATTCGAAATTTTGCACACTTGTCAAGGACTGATGACGATAAAATAATTTAATAATTTTGTTCCATTGTCCTGATCAGAATAATCAGGAATGGCGATTTTCTGATTTGGTGACTAATTCATTATACCATTTTCAGATTTGGAGACTAATTCCATACGCCATTTCCAGATTTGGAGACTAATTCCAGATCCCATTTTCAGATTTGGCGACTGGAAGATTAAGTTACAACCCTAAAAGCGAAAACGTGCGTTTGCAATAGCTTACCATGATATAAACAATTGTCCAGTTTTTGTGAAAATGGAAATAAAAAAAAAAGACTCACGCATGTGAAATAAAAATTTATGTCCTAACTCAGGGATCGGCAATTTAGCTGTGATGTGCCAAACCTATCTACCAATTAGGTCATTTTTAAAACAATTCGATTCACGCGATAATACATGCAGAGTTAGAGAATAAAGGTCAATAATTTAGATTTACAGTTTTATTATACATTAATTTTGCACCATTTAAAGTTTTTCCTTTACATAAAAATAAACAACATAGAATACAACTATTTTTTGAACAAAAATTAAAAAATTAAAATTGCGTTAATTTGTGTGTATTTTTAAACATACTTATCAAAATAAGAATCCTAAATATATTAAGTCTTATCAAAATCCTCCAATGACGTACTAGAGTAAAAGTTAAGGCAGGGCTCCTGAAACTTTCAATATTTGCGACCCAATATTCAATCATAATTTTCATCACGCTTTCCCCTCCATACAATAACAATGTATTGAATTCAATAATACTATACTTTGACGCCAAACCAACAATACAACTTCAACATCTTAAGTGCTACTAGCGTATACAAATGTCTCGCTCAGCCAGTGCATTAATTGCACCGGACGTATATATACGTTTTTCTGAAGAACGATTGATTCTGTGAACTGCTGTCCATAAAATTATTCCGAAGGCTTTGGAATACAATAAAATTATCTTGATAGTGTTTGCGAAGGATTTACTTATTTTAGAGGATTCGCTTATTTTTATTCCTTTTCTAACTCCCCCTTCAAAACACCACATATGTTTGCCTACGTGTTAAAAGGTGGCATTGGGGAGCTAATCACGTAATTTTTAATTAGATTTGAAGAGATTAATTACAAACCGCACAAATTATCAAGATAAGTGTTAATTTTTGAATAATATTCTAAATATAAGTCCACATGGGGTAACTGGTAATATTAAAGTTTTGTTCTTAACTTAGTATTATTTCATTTATTATAAAATACATTGTGCCATACTAAAATATTTATAAGTATATTATATCAGTGTAAATGTGCACTTTATTTTTATTATGTCAAAATGTATTTTGTCTGCTTACTTTCAGAGTAAATTAATAATTTTTTAAAATAATCTTTTCAGACTTTTCAAAATTCTCGCGCCCCCTTGTAGAAGTTATGACGCACCCCAAGGGGGTCACGTCCAGCAGTTTGAGACACACTGAGTTATGGGAATGATATTATTTCCAGTAATTTTAATTGTTAGACATTCTTAATAATCCGTATTTAATGCGTATTAAATCTGTCATTCAAAGTCTTAACATTAGCGTGATGTGGAAGTTATGAGAGTAGAGAGAGAGAGAGAGAGAGGAGGTCAACTCAGTCGTTGTCCTCGAATTCTATTCACTAATAACTGTCATGTTACTTCTAGGTATGACGCTAACAATCAATCAATCAGTCAGATTACGATTAAAAATTACAAGATCTACCTCTCATTGGTCAAGAGTGAGGCTAATTCAATAAGTAAAACAAAACCTTTTTATGTCAACATTTAGCGTAGAAATTTTTTAAGGTTAAAAATAAATATAGTTCTCTAAAAATAATTTCCTTTTTTTAGAGTTTTTTAGCAATGCAATGATTTTTAAATAGATTTTCAAAAAATGTAATAAATCTTTACTATTCTAATCGTTTCCTTCTTTTTTTAATGCTTGTCCTTATAACTTCTTCAAAGAAGCAAACATTAGAATTTTAGAATTTCCATTGCTTGCCATAAGGAAATATAATCTAAATTCTCAAATTTTTTCATGTATATTTTTTAAAATTCCACTTTAATTTGAAAATAGGAATGTTTCTGTTATCTTCAAGAAAATAATTTAATAGAAGTATAGAAAAATTGTTGTATACTAATGAAATCTCAACATTTATACAGATTTTTATGCAGTAAATAAAACATTTATAAATAATAACAAATAAATAATTTACGCCAAGTAGACTTTTACAGAAATAATTTATTTAAATTGATTGAAATTTATTTTACTCGTAAAGCAAAGTTTTTAAGTAAAGTTTACAGCTTAATATTTTTTGACTTATAAGTAATATTTTATACTTTCATCATTTTATAAAAAATTAGTATTTTTCGAAATAACGCTACTAATTTATTAACATTTGTTTAATTGTTTCAAGCCTGAAATATTAAAAAAAATTCTAGAATCAAAACCCTATATTTTACAAAATTAGTTAATTATTTTTTTAAAATTTCTTATTTATTTTTGTATCTAATTTCATTATTCTTATTGTTACATGAATTTCTAATTTTATTTGGGGACTGGAATTTAAAGAAAAATTATTTATTGTATGAGTTTCGAAGAAAAAATAAACGTGAAAAATAATTCCCACACACATAAACATATACATATGCGAGTGTCATATTTTAAACAAAACATTGAAACTCGTAATTTTTCGTTGTGTGCATTTCTTTCAAATACATATCTAAACTTAATTAAAGAACATTAAACTTAATTGCATTGTACGAAATCTAATAAGCACTTTTTGCTCATTAAAAACATTTATCCCTATTTTATAACCTATTTGTTCATTTTTATTAAAATTGGAATTGCATTTCATTAAAAAGAATTCGAAATAATTATATCCGAATAAACATTTAACTAAATTTATGAAATGAACTAATATTTAATTATCTGCTTTTTTCCACTTTTGTATTTGCCAGTTAAATTATTTATCCATTAAAAGGAAAATTAGCGAAACGGAACGAATGATAAAAGCTTTCGACCTATAAAAATATTTCAACTTTTTTCCCCTCCTTTTTCGCTTTAAAATCGCGATTTATTTACTTTCCTTTATTCCTTGAAATCGTTTCTATAATACCGAAAACTAATTAAGCATAAAATAATTTGGTTTCAAAGCGAAAAATTGCTTTTATTTATGCTTGCTGATAATGAAAAAAAAGTTTTATTTTCAATTAAAGGATATATTTAATTCCTTCTACGTTTCGTTTGTTTGAAACTAAGGAAATCTAAGTAAAATATTTTTCGGTAATTGTTTTCACAAGAAAAAATTATTTATTCGAAGTATTTTATTTAAGTATCACCTAATTTCAATGAGTGGTTTTGATAAATTTTATGAAGCAATTAAATGTATCTTTTTTTATATTTTACGAAACAAATGGATTAATATTGCAAAAATAAATATTTCGAATAAGAAATATTACGATATTAAGCTAAAATCTTTATTGTACCAAAGATAATATAGAGTATTAAAAAAACTGATGATGGTTTTATTCAATTGATCTAAAAATATCCAATCATTTTATTACTGTACATAGTTTTCAGATCAGAATTAATCGCTATTGAAAAGTGTCTTAACTATGTTGACAATATTGTTGAACCTGATTTGAAAAGCATTTGGATATTGACTGCTAGTCGTTCCTCTATCCACCATTTAAATAAATAGAAGGAGGTTGGTTGCAGGGTTGGAATATCTATCTTAATGTTGATTGACAGATTGTCTGCAAGCTTTGAATTCCATATTCAATGCATTCCGTTCCATGTCGAATTATTGGTAATAAGATAATAGAACAACTGGGGCAAAAGCTGCCTCTTTGGATACTCCCCGGCCTGATATGCATTCTGCTTTCATCGAGGTGCTCACCGAGTATAAGAACAGCAAAGAGATATCTGGTGAGTTCCTCCTGAACATATCTAGCACCCACAAAAGCACAGGTGGGGCCCTGCTCTTAGAAGGTCATAGAAACCAGCAGACTTGCATATCTTGATTTGCCAGTGAACACTTGAAATCTCTCGCATTTGAACTAGAGCTTAAAGTTTTTCAGATATATACGAAGTGTAATGCTGCCCAGGTATCACCTTGTGAGCAACTTCTATTTGAAGTTGCTTCTTCACCGTCCTGCCCACATAAGGGTGTGGGGGGAAACAAAGCATCGCCGAAAACTTCCATAATAATGATTATTCTATTACTATTAAAGCTCACCAGTAAACCACAAGTGAAACTACAAGAGGAGACCCTAGGAGTGATACAACGAAAGCAATCTACTCTAAGTAAACAAGCGCAAGTAATCTGTTTAATTTAATCTAATCTAATCTATCATAGATAATTAATTCTCAATCTCCACTAATTTATTATAGTGGCAAAATCCGTTCTTAACTCAAGTTGCGGTAATGAATTAAATCTCACCTACGTAACTCCACAACAGTTCATCTGCTCCTTCTGTCTTACAATTACAAAACCTTGACTTTACGCAGTCAAACTAATCTCCATATCAGGGTTTCTTCTTGAGGAATCGCTGTGAATTAACGCGAATGCTAGCCCCAAAGTTTCCCAAAGAGGATTAATAAGAAGATCACGTATAGATCCGTCACAACCTGAGCACATTTTAACATGGACGAGTGGTTCTTAATGTCTCCTATTGTAAGAACAAGCAAAGGGATCTCTAGACAGTTCCTCCTGAGCATGTCTGGTACCCACGAAAGCCCTTTGGTGGGGCTCTGCTCTTTGAAGGTCATAGAGACTATCAGACTTGTATATCTCGATTTGCCAGTGGACATTTTAACATGGACGATTGGTTCTTAAAATCTCCTATTGCAAGAACAAGCAAGGGGATCTCTAGATAGTTCCTCCTGAGCATGTCTAGTACCCACTAAAGCCCTTTGGTGGGGATCTGCTCTTTGAATGTCACAGAGAATATCAGACCTATATATCTCGATTTGCCAGTGGACACTTGCAATCTCTCACATTGGAACAAGAGCTTAAGGGTTTTCAGATCTGTACGAAGTACAATGCTTCTCAGGCATGTCCCGAGTCCATTTTATCATGAGCGAGGTGTTCTTTAAATCTTTTTCATTCTTGGATTCTTTGGAAGTATACAGACTGAGGGAGTTGATCTAGTCTTAGATCACCCAACTACAGATTAGAAGACACAAGAACGTAATTGAATGAAAGTGATTAATGTTGTTTCTATAAATAAACAAAATAAAAAAGGTTGGCTTTCCTTTCAGTGCATTGCCATCCTTCGTGGGTCACTGAAGACTCTTCGAGGTTTAAAGTTCTCACGATGGAGTATTGTGAAAGTTTGTAGGGTGTGGTCTCAGCTCAGATGCTATACTCTTCACTTGACAAAGGCTCAGAATTTACGAGATCCATCACAAATAGCCTTCATGCAGCTCCAAGGTGCTGTATTAATTAACAAATTAAATGGGAGATTTTGTCACTCAAAATGAAATCAAATGTGAGTTCAAAGAACAAACAAGAGGGGGGATTGAAATATCAGTTGATATTCCAAAATATTTTTACAAGAAAAAAACTGGAGACAATATTGTCATTCTATGGAACACCAAGTACACACAATTAGCTCATTATTTTCTCACAAAGAGATTTTTTCCAACCATTCCGCAAAGACTGTCCTGTGATAAATTTTTTACAAATTATAAAATCACACAATTCCCTGCCCATTATGGTAATTTTAGAGAGAATGTTCAACAGATTCAACCTGTGCTTTTACAAACTTTGTGACTGCAATGTTGGTGGGGAGCTAAGTGTTGAACATCTTGCCCTTTTTAGTTCAAAATTTATAAAAGAGAAAGAATGCTAGAAGGTCAACTGGCCTCCTAACTTTTTTCAGCCTTGTTTCAAATAAATCTTCCTTCACATTACTTTGTAATTTGAATGATTTGATCTTTAATAGTTTCAATGCTCTGTTTTTATAATTTCATCATTTTGGTTTTGATACATAATTGTTTTATTTTGTAATGCACTTGTTTGTCTTTGTAATTCATTTGTTTTTGTCATTACATTGTTTCGTAACTTTTATTTTGTAACTTGTTCTTTATTATATTTATCTTATTTTGTTTGTTTTACTTACTTTTCTATAAGCCCCATACTTGAGGTGCATGGGAATTATATTATCTGTCTTCAATGAAAAAAAGGGCAAATATTGAAAAAGGTACAATGAGTTCAAAAGTATTTATTTATAAAAATAATTAAATCATATTTATATTAAAATATTTGCTAAGTAAGCACAAAATTGAGTCTAAATTGACGGCGGAAAATTATAAATATCTTTCGGAATTCTTGAAAATACTTTAATTTTAAGATATAAGGGGATATACACATAAATTCTGTCAAGTATATGTTTAAATGTTGCCAAACAGTGCTCTAATGGCGTTTATTAGCTATTTTTAACTGTCCCACAAGCATTTAACTGGTTAAGGTATGCCAATCGGTAAAAATATGTACGAAATTGTAAATGTGATTGACTATGAAACATTTAAAGACGGAATTTTCTAACTCTTTTATCCTCTGCGCTTTCCAAAAGACAAAAAATAATACTGCCATTCGCGACATTTTCCTAAATCACAACCATCAAAGAGGGTGGCTATGAATGGTGACAAAAAAACATCCTTTCATTTCGCGGCATAAACGTCGGCAAAGCCACTAAGGCAGAAAAAAAATCCAACGTTTTTTTATCCAGCTATTGCATTTTGCATTGTAGTATTGATTATTCGTAAAAAAAAAAGGCGATGCAATAAATGAAAATCAAGAAGTGTTGCGAATTTTGGCATGCGTGCGTTAATTTTTGACTGTCCCCTAGCTGTTAGAAGAGTCCCCACAACTAACATTCAATAAAAGATTACGCATTACTGAAAAAACAAAACGAAAATTATTTTTATATATGTACGAAAGAGAATTTTTTTCAGCAAAATATGAAACCATTCATGCTACTCTTGGTAATATCGAATTGTGTTGATACAAGGCGTGTACGGAAACTGTTTTGTTCTATCGCAACCGCAGTGGTAGTTTTGCAGTTCAGTGCTGGTGCACACGTTCCTTTAATTGATTGTCAGTCGATTGACGCTATTATAGTTGGATTGTATTGTTTTTACACATGTTCGTGGATATTCAAAATAATTAAGACGATTGCCAATCCCGCCGATTGTGAAGTGCGTTTTTGAAAGCAAGGAATGTTAAGTCAGTTGAAATTCATCGTCAATTCGTAGAGATTCTTGATGAAAGTGTAATGAGAGATTAAATGGTGAGGAAATGTGTTCAAAATTCAATAATGGTATTAACATTGTTCTTGACATAACATGGAGAGGTTGACTCTGTTGTCAGTGATAGTGAATATAGACGGTTCACTATAAGATTGCTTTGAATGAGTTTCCACTCATTTTAAAAACTGTTCACTGGCGGTACCTTTCTTTAAAGAGGGTATATACAAGTTGGTTTCCCAGTATGATAAATACCAGAACCTACCGGAAAAAACCGGAATAAATGAAACGAAGCACATGGTTGCCAATGCGGGTACTACACATGCAAAATCGGAGGTGTCAACTTGGCGAGTTATCTTGAACGCTGCCATTGTTGCGATAGTACGTAATAAATTTATTACAGCATCACCAAAAACTTTTTTTTATACACAAAGAGGTAAAAAGAAGACAAGATGGCATATCAATCTTATTGTAAAATTTTTCAAATTCCAAGTGATGACATTCTAATTATGAAGTCCTTTACCAATCCATTGTTGCTTTCCTAATGTAAATAAAAAGACAATAATACGAATAAAGCACACATCCTTAATGTATGTTTTTTACTCAAAATTTCATTTCTCGTGCTACAATGGCTATCATTATTATCACAATAGCTCCTGGTTATTGAAACATATCATTATTACACAACTGGAACTCTCACGATATAATTTTTTTTACATCTTCATTACTTTCCTTATTATTTTACCATCACATCTTTTCATAATGCTCCAAAAAATCATTTGACGTACAACAATACCTCGGAACAATAAGTTTTATTTTATTTACAGAGATAAATGCTTTGAGATAAATCACCATATTTAACTTCACTTTGTATTCCGGTAATTGTTGGAACATTTTCTCCCATGCCCTACCGAAATGGGTTAATAGCAGCTAAATGGATGTACTAATGGAATAAAAACTCAACCTTATTTTTCCCAGCTACAGCTTAAATCTCTTTAATTACTTTCTTCTCAGTTGCGTTGTCCACACTGGCAACAGCTGCGAGGCACAGATGCTATCGAAGTCTTCAAAGTCGTCTGCCAATTAGCCTAAATAGGGATTCCGAGATTAACGATGACTGTGAGCGAGGCTACAGTGTCGAAAAACAGATTGTAATGATGCTTATTGTGGTTGTTAACCTTTATAAATAAGTGAGATAAGTGATATTTGTAATTAGATTATGAAGTGCATTTGTCAAGATTTGTTGAAGGTCCAAATAAAATAATAATTGTATGCGGTGCAATTACATCTGTATTAGGTGTTTAATGTGTATTTTGTATTATATTTTCTTCCTTGTTTGGAGCATAAAAGATGTTTATATTTTTGTTCGGACATTGCTTTCGGAGACTAGGTCCTTTTTCGTAATATTTAGAGCATTTTCATTTAATTAAAATGACAGTGTTTGGTTTTGAAAGTTCCTGTATCATCCTTCATGGTAATGGGAAACTTGAATTGTTTAGCATAGCAGTAAATGGGAAATTAAATTGATATGTTTTCTTAAAATAGAGCTGTTTCTTGCCTATTTAAGTATAAATAGATAACTCAAATAGTTTGAAATTCTCCTATAAATAAAATAAAATTTATTTATCTCTTCGATTTTAACTCGATGCATAAATTTGTCACAAAACGAAATGGAATGTTTCCCTGTTAATTTAAAAGTGTTACAAATTAAGGTCTAAAATTAAGAACGCGTTTTCAAATATTTTATGATAAATAAAAAGTTTTGCAAATATAAAAGTAACTAATCGGCATATTTTATTGAAGTTGATTGCTGTAATTGTTTTCAACTTTGGAAACCTATACAGGTCAAATTTCTTCTTATGACGACATTGATAATAACTTAGAAAAATAAGAAACTTATCGTTCATTGTCTGATATCTTTTTAAATTGGTTAAATTTTTAATTGCCAAACTTTCTCATTTCAATGGACATTATAAACTTATTGTGAAATCATTAACATTTAAGAAAAAAATATTAAATATTGGCTTTAAGTGTGCTTTGGATATAAGAATTCTAAATCAATCAGATTATACAAAAATATAGAGTAAAGCCTCTTTTCGTGGGTCCTTTCTTAGGCAATTTTGTTTATAAGCGATTTTTTCTGTGCGATCTTCTTTCATGCGGTATATGAATTTCTACGGCTTGGCGCCACTGTAATGTTTTTTTTATCAATGTACCAATGACGTAACGGGGTATTTTAGGGCCTCCCTGCGAAGAAAGACAGGTTTTGCCTTAAAATTTTTATAAATTGGGTAAATACGTACTGTGCATTAGTCAGGACTTTCCCCCCTCCCCACGAAGCGGGGGTGTACGTTACGCCACTGCAATGTAGACATACACACTTCAAGACGCCCTGTTCATTTATTACAGTCTCCCGACAATGCACGTTTAGTTGCTTTCTCTCAACGCGCCAACAGCCCGCGTTTGATTGAAAACAAAACTTTCAATGACTGATCTTATCAATAACTTGACAGATTATGAAGACGGACTAGAAGAACCGGATTCTTTGGAACGGATAAAATACATGTAGGGATACAGCTTTCCATCAAATAGGAAAAGCAGTCTCTTAAAATAGACACCAATTCCGAAAGGAGTATGACATTTCAAAAAGAGCTTCGATCATGCATATATGGTTATCGTGACATTTACAAACAATTGACCAACCGAACTTCTCGCAAAAACTGATGTCTTACTTTATGGTGCCAAAAAATTAATCAATTGAAATTGCATCTTCAAGTGACGAAAGCGATATTGAACTTATTCATCACAGGAAGATGACTGCTTTGGATTGCGATGAATAGCAGTGAATTATGTATATGCATTTTGAAAACTTTTACATGCATACATTCCACGTGCAATTTAATTATTTATTTTGTTTGGAAGTACTTTCTCATAAAAATTTCGTAAATAATCGACGTATATTCGAAATGCAACTTTTTTTATGCGGTCCTCTCCAACGCAGAAAAAAAAAATTTCTGTAGTATTCCGACGAAGTTGTTTGTTATATGTAAGAATTTATGAAATTTTCGATTATTTTTTTCTCACGGGTTTGTTTATGTGGTCACTATCTACCACACAAAAACAGGTTTTACTGTGCAAGTAAATATCAGCGTTACGCACGCACTTCGCTGGGTATTTTATAATGTTGCATGGATTATGTATTGTTTTTAAATTCGTCATTTTAAGAGTAAAAATTGCGAGATCCATAGCTTGGATGCTGCTTTTTATACAGTAGGAAATGTAATAAATTTAATTATAAATGTTTTACTTTTTCCAGAAATTAATTAAAAATTAACTGGTAATATACAGAACATGTCTCCAACATATGTATAAGAGGTGTCTCAAAAATAACAACCAAACTTAGGGTAACTAGTTTCCTTGATGGGAGTACATAAAAAATTGCTTCAAGAGCTGTACCTGTACGATTCATAGATTAGAAAAAGAATACGGTAATTGATAATGAATGAATGATGATGCATAATGGTTCACGATGAGATTCTAGAGCAGGGGTGGGCAGACTTTTCCAGGGTGCAGGCTACTTCTAATATTTTCAAGGAGTTACAGTCCACCAGTGTCAGTGGCGCGCACAAGGGAGGGAGCGGGGTCCACGGGTTCGGACCCTTCCTCATAACCCTTCTTTTTTCCGATTCATTATAGTCCATGCACATAAAGTATGTAAAATGTAATTAAGAATTTGATATTAGTAGTTTTTTTATTTAGTAATGTTAATTATTTATTCAGTAATTTATTTTTTGCTGTTTTTTTGTTCCCGACAATCAGCAAATCAAAAAAATATGCTGAGTTGCGTGTTGGGGTATGAAATGAGAGAATGGTAGATCTTCAACTCTCGACCTTCTTCCCTTTAAAAATTCTTTTGTACGCTACTGCCCAGTGTCGTAGGTGAGGGTGAGGTAAGGAAAAAGTTATTATTATAACTTATATAATAATAAGTACTGAATATGTATTTACCTACAGAACTAAAATAAAAAAAAACACTTTTAAAACCGCGTCTACAGCGAAACGCAGGATACAAACTTAATAATAATAGCCCCAAATATAATTACATCAATTGATACATTTATTATGAAACAATTCAAAATACAATAAAAAATAAACCATTTTTATTTAAAGTTAGTTTTTGTTGTTATAGTCAGTAGAAGGCTTAGTCTGCGTATTGTCAGCCAATCTTGAATTTTCCCTATATAATTACTAACTGGAAAAATTTTTAGACGGTCCCCTCAAAATGTCTTGAAGGTCCACCGGTCAACCGCGATCGACGTAATGCCCACCCTGGTTCTAGAGCATTTCTGTGCTCTTGCACCTGATTGGCTGGATGTGGCATACTCGGGCTAGATAGGACGTGGGGTTCCGGCTCTATGGCCGCAATGATCGCCAGATCTCCCACTGTTGGATTTTTTGCCTTTGGGGCAATCTCAGTTATTTGGTGTATCGAAAAACAGTTACTTGTCTGCAAGCTGCTTGTACTTCGGAGGACACCTTACTGGTCCAACGTGTGCACTCATCCATTCCACGGCACGCTAAAACGTCTTTATATGTAAGAGGGCACTTTGAACATCCACCTTTGTGAATATTTTTAAATACTCAGTGGCGTAACGGAGAATATTAGGGACCCCCTGCAAAGTCAGTTTTTGGGCCCTAAGCCAAAATAAGTACTAAACATCAGGCAGGCTTTGGGCCCACTAGAACCCCACCACCATGTGGGTGGGGGTGTACGTTACGACACTGCAAATATTGCTTTTTATGTCTCCAATACAGTGCTTTTCCTTGCACCGGCATACTTTGTTTTTCGTATTTTTCTCGAAAACTGAGGATCGTGCAGTACATTTCTCTGGACATTTTTTTATGTACTGTCGACGAAAAATCTGGCTGTGCAGAATTTGGGAGCTGTTTTTGGGACACCCTGTATATTCATATCACTAATATAGCCAAGTGTTCGAATAGAGTAGTGAGTTCGAGACATAATTCCCTATCAAAAGCGTTAGTTTTTTAGAACTTTAAGAGCATTATCAGCATAGGCAAGTTTCATTTATTTAACACACAATCATGCATAAATATTATTATGTTTGTATCTTGCGTTTTGCTTTAAACGCAGTTTTAAAATTGTGATTTTTTTCATTTTAGTTATGTATGTACAGTAAAATCCGGAGTATAACGCACCCTCTATACTTTCAAGCTGCAATTTTTAATTTTTAAGTATATTCGCCGTGCAACGCGCACCACCTTCAGGTTTTTTCGTAAGAAGAAACCTGAAATGTACGGCGCAATGCTCTTATATTTTGAAATAATTTATTCGAGGTATTATTCCAAGCTTTAGGAAAAAATTATTATACTTCTAGAACTTTAACCCTACGGAATGTCATTTCTTTCAAATAAACAGTATTTCGATACATATAGAAGTCTAATTTTTTTCTATGCTCATCTCTTTTTTTTTATTTTTAAAGGTAACAGTTCCAAATTCCGGCATATAAACCTCACCCGTAAATTTAGATTTTATTTTTGTGTTAAAAGTGCGCGTATATGTTGGATTATTTTATGGGTATATATTCCGCGCGTATTTATCTCTCTCTCTCTTTCTCTCTCATTAAGTTTTAATAAATATTGTAGGCGTTTTTGTTAGCTCATCACACACACGCCAATGAGTGGACCGCAATACCTTGAAAAAAATTAGAAGTAGCCCGTGCCATGGAAAAGTCTGCCCACCCCTGGTGTAAGCGAATTTTAATCCAATGGTTTATTTCAAATATAAGTTCCTTGCATTATTTTGAAATGGAATAGAACTTCAGAATGTTTTATCTGTTGTGTAAGGGTTACACACACCCACTCAAACTTAATATATATATATAGGTTCTCTTACATTTAATAAAAGCTCCCATATTACAGTAATTTGTTGTTTATTAAAGACATTCTTCTACACGAGTTTAACCATAACCAGGTGATCAGGATGACACCTGAACTGACACCCCTCTCCTATCTACCACACCACACCAACGGGAGGACGTTTGAGTTCTCGACAGATTTAACGTGCATCGCTCCCCTACACGGCGGGTCTTCAGCGGTACTATGCTCGAACTCATGACATACCGGCCACGAGTCCGTTACCTTGACCACTAGGCTACCGCGGCCTCGTCACCCTTCGAAGCAACACAGTTTATCAAAGTTCAAAATTGTGAGATCCGTCGCCAATGCAGCTTCATATAGTGACGTTAAATAAACATTCATTCACTTGAAGAATCACAAGGGCTATCGGAGACGAACCACGTGATTTTGAAACAAGGTTACCTGAGCTGCCCTCTCCATCTCCATTTGTACATACCGTGCCAACGTAAGAACTTTCACACTCTACACAGCAGGTCTTAAGTGACACTAGGACTGAAAAGTACGATTCGACAGAAATAAACCCGGCTGCTAATTCGTGATCATAACCTTTTTATTACCAAGGCCATATGGATTATCTTGAAGTAAAATAGAAAAATAAAATACATATAAAAAGATAATTTGCCAAGTGTGTGAAATATTCCAACAAAAAATACAAATTCAGTATAAACTCTTATTAAATTCCATCGTTATATAAGTTACAAATGATTCTGTAGCCTTAAAGTCATTCCATTCTGTTGTATGAATAATTTAAATTGCAAAACTCTCGTAATCATTAGTGATACAGTTCCAAAAATATATTGACAAATAAGTTCCAAGTTTTCTATTTCTTAAGACTTATTTTGTGTATATTAACATTATATCAAATATTGATCACATCATCGAATTTGTGATATAAATGACTAATTCAAGGTTGATTTTGCAAAAATATTTCGCTTGAAAAAGGCGTGATAATAATAAGGCACTTTTAATTGCCATTTTTAAATCAAAATTTCTTTCAAAATCCTTACACCCAACACTAAATTACAGATAGAAATGCTTAGAAAAGAAAACGTTTCTACATGATTAGCATGCTACTTACTGTAAACGACTTTGAAATCTATTTCAAAATTACTTAAATCTTTACACAAAAAAGTAATTTGTGTGCCGAAACCGAATGTCATAATCGAAAAAAAATTCAATCCAATTAGTTTTCCATTTAGCGTAGGAACACGAATTCTTAATGGAATTCCGAATTTTTGAACCAAGTCTAAAACACATGAGCATTAAAAGACATTTTGGACTAATTAACCGTGAAAAAAAACCTCTTGCTCTTGGCCTTGGACATGCCTCATCAAACGATCGTTTCGAAGAATGAGCAGGATCATTAAAAACAATGGGGGTTTGTTGATTTCTTTTCCTCAATTCAGGCTGGAGACTTTGTAAATGCAATAAATCTGTAAAAACTAATGAGGCGTTGGCCTTATTCATTTGAAAAAAGTAAAAAGGCAAAAATTTTCTTTGGTTAAGTGAAGCGTTTGATCTTGAGTTTGTCTAATACAACTGATTCTACTAGCTCTTCTGTTTAGAATTTGTCACCTGTACGTTTACTCCATTCGTCCGTGTCGTATTTTCATGAAATTTTGAAAAACGATTGGTTCTATTCCTAAGACAACGGGAAAAAGTTCTTAAAAACAATTTAGAAGCAAATGACACCGAATTACTTAGTTTCAAAAGCTATTACTTTTTTCAGAGATAGATGGAGGTAGCAGAAATTTAGAATTACCAATACCAAAACATTTAACGGGGTTGTGGTGACCTTGAGGTAAAGGAGGGGACTGATGACCGAGGAAAGAAAGAATACCAAACTTGCTTTAAAAGATCATCGTGCCTTTTTATGTAGCCCGTTACAAGTGAAATGGAGCGTTATCTCTTACAGATTGTAAATTTCCTGAGTAAAGGATCATGGTTTCAAATCCCTTATCCGCTGAGACAGTGGGTCTTAAACTGTGATCTACGGACCCCCGGGGTCCTCAGAGCCTTTCTAGGGAGTCCGCGAAGGTCTCATTGTAAAAAGGAAAATATTACTAAGAAGATAACTCTGACAGGAAAAGTAACTGGATTAGAGAACCATTTACAGTAGATCTTTGTGAACAGGATGATCTCATATGAGTAGAATAGCTGATAGAAATTCCTATATAGATGGAGCTTTGAACTGGGCCGATCCTAGCAGACGTGCAGCGCGAGCACCACACGCGGGCGGCCAAAACAGGAGCGGCCACAGGTCAAGTAGAATTTTTTACGAATTTCTCATAATAAATCGAATAAACATGCTAAACTTTCAATAGTTGTGTGTTGAAAAATCAAAATAAGTTCCGATTTTCCGAAAAGTGCACAATGTGTTAGTCCATTTCCCATTAATGTCTACTTTTTACACGCATCTTTCATTTGATAGCAAAGTTCATGGCAGAGCTAGGAACTCCGCAATAAAAAAAGAGTTTTTAAAATTTTAGCGCGTTTTTCACGTAGTGGAACAAAAGCGCTATTAGGACGCAAATTTCGTCTTCGTCTTCGTTCCATATTTTGTCGTACCTTTTTCTCAGCCAATAAGCAACCAATTGACCTCGGGTTTTCGACATTTAGTCGCATTTCTGCCCTAGATGAGCCGAATCATATTTAAATTTTCCCATAGTTTTCCCGAATTTTCCTACAAATTTTCCTGAATTTCGCTAGTTTTGCTTTTTTATAGCGCTGATACAGATTTGTGTCATTATTTCTTTTCAGCTCAATAGTAGTACATTTAGAGGAGTGGTACAGTACACACTACTTTCTGTTAATAAAAAGTTCATTTGTTGCATTATTGTAAAATACAACATGTGAAAAACGCGCTAAAATTACTTGGCCATGCAATGATTGATATCTTGTTTTTTTTTATTTTGCTTATTAGCGGCACTATGGATCGGGGTTTAACAAAGGCGACAAAAAATGATTTTTGTGAAAGCTGTCTTACGAAAATATCCAATAAGGTTAATATCGCCCAAGACATAGGAGTGTTTAAATTCAATATGCATTTGGGGATATTAAAAGTTTTCGATTTAAGGTGATATGGTACCCTAAAAATCATCAAACTATCGAATTTTTTTATTGGATTATTTAATATCTCGAATCTTTATAAACATGCCTGCAAAATTACAAAACTTTATCCGCATTTTTTTTTATCAAGTTATGGAACAATATTTGATGCTGAACAGCAACTACCGCGCCCACATTTCAGATCATTTACTAGAAAAGAACCTGATAAAAATTGTTATTTTTCTACCGTGCGTAAATGAGACTGACATTAAGTAGAAATAGACATTATGCAGTTACAAATCATTTCAAAAAAATTGTGCAATTCATGCAAAAGTTATAGTTTGTGTATTGTTTATTGAAAAGCAAATGGATTTGGTCGAGATTTAAAGTTGTGCGTGCTTTTTATAATATTATTATGAATGAAATTAAAACTTCAAAACGGATTCTCCCAAAGCACAAATACTAAATCTCATTTTGATAACTCAGAGAATTAAAAATCTAATTCGCAAGAATAAAAAAACTCTCCCATTTTTATATATTTGTTTTTGGTGATATATATGTACCCCATGTTTGTAAAATTCAACACTATTATTACTAAAATATTTTAAGATATTTATTTAAACAAATGCACAGATGCAGTTCTTAGATTTTGATATATTTTACCTATAAATTGTTATTTGTTTTTGCTTTCATTAGTGTATAATATCAAACATGCGAAGGCTTTTAAAAAATCGTGGAAATAAAAAATAAAGGCATTAACATCTTTTTTACATGTTGTGTTTTATTTGAGTTGTCAAACTGAGCATGGAATTATCTCTGATGTGTGTGTATTTATTTTTTTTTATAATTATTAAGATAAAGTTTTATGAAATATTGATCTTTCATTCGTTTTCTTTTATATATTCATTATGGCAGTATAAAGTTTAATTGTTCCACATTTTTGCAATTTTTTATGGTAAGCAGTTTAAAACAAGCTAATTAACATTTCATAAAAGTTTCAAACTATTCGATGAATATTTTTCATGCTATTCATGGAATGAAAATTTCAAACTCATTTTTTTCCATGTTGAATTTTTCTACATATATTATTATTCAAAACCCTAAGGCTTTTTTGATAATTGAAGTATTGGTTTGAAATTTTTATACATGTTCTGAAATGTATGTTTTGGTAAAACTGGGCATGGAATTAGCTCTAACATGTTTAGTGCATTTTCTAAAAAAATTTCAAAATCAAAATAAATGTTTTTTTGAGAATTTTTGGAAGTCTAACTATAAAAAAAATCAATAAAAAATTAAAGAGCCGCAGCAGAGAAAAACCCATGAACAGTTTTATGTAGTATATTATAAGGTATTTGGAAAAAAAATTTGAAAAAAAGGAGACATATTTAAAAAAGCTTTAAAAATTTAAAAAATGTTTTAAAAAGTTCAAAAAATTTAAATTTTACAAACATTTTGCCACAAATTAAGTTTTTTTGTATGGAATTATTATTACTTTATAAAATTGAATTAAAACTAAATATCAAATATTAAAAATAAAAAAAAATTGTGAAGATCGTGTCATATCGTCTTAACAATAGCCTTACGATTTAAAGAAACAAAATAGAGGAAAGAAGTCACACACACTCACATTGCTGTGTCTATTTACCTTTTTATTAATGCTTTACTTTTTTATTCTTATACAGGTAGATGAGTTTATAAGATCAACGTTAAGTATTAGTCAAAATATGAAAAAAGTCTTTGCACGTGGGCGGTCGACATCCTAGAATCGGTCCTGGCTTTGAAATTAGTTTACAAGACTAAATCGCTTCCAAACTTTTGGAGTCTCTTACGGAAAAATGTTTCCGAATTGTCCACGAACGCTCGGAAAGTTCTGAGGCCTTTCAAGAATATTTATTTATATGAAAGAACATTTTTTCACAGCTCTCTTCATCTTAAAAACTAATACAAAAACCATCAGGAATGCGTAGAACTAGAATTGAGACGGGAGATTTTAAGTATTAGACCTGATATAACAGCACTTGTAAAAGAAATGCAGCACATTCCTTCTCATTTAAAGTTTTAATTATTACAGGAATTAATATTTTGTAATATATTTAATTTGATGCTAATTAGATGTTTTTAAAGGGAAAAAAGAACTGTTTAAAAAAAGTTAGTTTAAGTAACAGATGTAGTCTTAGGATTATTGAAGAACCTTTAAATCAGTTGGGAATTAGCGAAGGGTACTAAAAATCTTGGGGGAGGAGGCGAGGTCAGGCTGATACATAAAGGGGAACGCATCTATTGAAATTTTGGGAACCCCTGCCTTACCCTCTAAGGCAGGGGTGGGCAACCAGCCGCCCACAATTTTTTGATTGTTATGCGACCCGCCAAGACAGTCAAAAAATCCGCTTTGAACAAAGATTTTTTTTTCCGTGCACGATCGAATATTTGTCCTTCATTTTCCACTTTTAGAAAAACAAAGTATATCCGAAGTGTTTCTACTAAAAGATTATTTGCAGAGTTTAGAGAACGTCATAGGATTTTAAGAAAATTGAGTCTAAACTGAAAAAAAAAATCGCTGTTTTTTTATCTATTATATTCATACAAAACACTTGAGGAGCTAAAGCTTCAACTTAATGACTTTAAAATCAGATAACCAGTGAAGAAATTGTTTAATGCTATACGACTTTAATTGAATTTTATAAATCTTTTTTCAGCTGAAAAATTTCCATGTATGAAGAAATTTGGGAGGAAATTCTTTTTTATATTTTATCAACATATATATGGGGGAATAAAGTGTTTCTTCAACAAGAGCAAATATAGATGCAAGTTAGCTGGCAAAAACTTGAAGCCTGTGATGAGAATTTAAACAAACCAATTCACTCCTTTTTTAAAAAATTGTAGAAATGTATAATATATAGGGTACACACACACATTTCTGTCTCATTAAACTGACTTCTAAAATTAAATGTGCGTGTGTGTGCAAGTATACATGATTGAAAAATTGAATAAAACTACCACTATTTTATTTAAACTATATTTATTATTTTTTTATAATGAAATTTTTTTTAAAAAGTGGAGTTTTCTATTACTTTCCACTCCCACAATGGGGCCCGTGAGCTAAAAGAAGCTGCCTGCTCTAAGGATTCTCATGCAAAATAATAAGAAATGTTGATGTTAAAATCATATAAGAATCCAACGAGTGGTATGAAAAATCTACTAACGGAAATTTTTACCCTGATTGATTCTATCTGAAGATCCACCGTGTAGGGGACGTTAAATCTGTCGTGGCTAAAAGTCCTCCCTTTAGCGTGGTGTGGCAGTTTGGAGAGCAGGGACCAGTTTCGGTGTCGCTCTCATAACTTGACCCTGGTTCAAAATTACGAGGTCTGTCGCCAATAGTGTCGCCCCTCGTGTCAATGGCGTAACGAATATTAACGTTAATAGCCCCCCCCCCTGCAAAGTCAGATTTTGGGCCTCAAGCCGGATCTTATAAAGGATTCCAAAACCATAACATAACATAGGCTTTGTGCCCTCTAAACCCCAGCGATGCGGAGGTGCACTTTGCGCCACTGCCTCGTGTTGCTTCGTAGTGCTAAGTTAAACACACTCGCACATTCACTGATTCATTCTATTACTTGGAGTACTGAATAACAAATTTTATATTATTCCCTTTAAAAGTGTATTTTGGTTTAATAAGCGTCTTGTATTCAGTAGAAAAATTCTAAAACACCTACTTAATAATTACTTTGTTACCACAGAGTTCTCTGAAAGTGATATTCCGTTAAACAGCAGCTTAGATATATTTTGCTTACTATTTTGAAAGTTTCCAAAAGCTTCTGTTTCTGCCCCACGTAAAGGCCCGCTAACTACAGTCAATATGTTTGACAATTCTCAGTTTAGATCTATGGTCAGATGACAAAGTCACTACTTGAGTTGTTAGCCTGATTCAGAGGTTAAAATCCGTGGCTCTTTGTGTAGACGGTTGCGGCTTTTCAAACTTCTAGTTTTTAAATTAGTAAAAAAATAATTATATCCACTAGCAATTATTGTTTTCTTTTCTCTTTTACAATTAGCTTTTAAAAAAGATTTACCTTATTTGCGTCTAAAATTAAGCATTTCTTACTGGCTTAAGATTTATATATTAAGTTGTTCTTCATTGGAAAAGTGTATTGAGAATTAGTGAAAAAATTAAATTAGTTCTAAAGCAGATAAAATCTAATTTCTTGGTAGCAATGCCAAGATGGGTAGACACTTCTTAAAGTGATTTCCAGCAAGTTTGTTTTTCCGCATACATCAGTTTAAGAGCACTTTTGAATAAGCAGAGATACACAATAAAAACCTCTAACAGGAGTGACAAAAACATGTTCTGTAATTTGTAACCTGTTCAGGCGTTGATAAAAAGAGAGTTGACATGCAGTGGCGTAACGAAGAACATTTGCCTTCCCACACAAAGTCAGCTCTTGGACCCTCAAGTTGGATTTTACAATGGGTAGGTACTTAGTGGCAGTCAGGCTTTGGGCTCCCTTGAACCCTGGACCTCCCACGATGCGGGGGTATACGTTACTCCACTGTTGACGTGACTTATATGGAGGAACAATCAGTCAATTATAATGATTAATGTAAACATGAAGTTTCAGAACGAAGTTCTAACGGTATTATTCACAGGAACATTTTTTCACGATGCTTGAAATCCTAATTCCACCATTATCGTATTTTGACTTTAGTTGTACTTACATTGAGCCACAGAAATAAAAACATCTTTGAAAGGTAATAAATTTTGAATGGAAAATATGAATTTGGGCAAAGCTTTATCTAAATGTTATAAACAAAAATTTTAATTTGAGTTGAACAGTCTTGATCACAATTGTTAGTGGGCTATTACTATTGAGTGTACAGGATTGCCCTTTGCATTCCTGCACACTCGTATGTGGCTCTTTTTATAAATGGCTTTAAAGGCTTTTATTTCTGTCCTTTGTTGTTTTGCGACGTGCAGAAGGAGGAACCGCTTCATACCCCCTTCCTAGAGAAGAAAGGTTGTGTTTTTTTTTAACTTTCTGAACGATACTGAGAGAAGGTTGTTTTCCCAGCCAATTACTACAATTGTTATACATCTCTTGTAGGTTTGAGTGTCGTTGGAATGTTTTTCTGTGGACGTTGTGGGCAATCTCTTGTTGAGATGGCGGGTCTAGTTGATGCATGCGCTGTAGCCGTTTTGAATCACTAGTTATGATTTATTGAGAATGTCTTTGTTAGACTCCCTATGGAATGAATACATTATCAATCATTATCTTTAAGCTGTGCTGCCATCTAGTGTTCAATTCCTGGGTCACCACTTCGGCGCCTTAGACGACTGAGACGGAAGGGGAGCCCTATTCGGGCCAGTTAAAGGCTTTTATTCTTATTCTACGTTGTTTTACGACGAATAAGGAGACTCCACTGCAAGTTCTATTAGACAATTTGTCTATTTTTCTCCATTATAGATCCTGAAAATCTCGCTTCATAGTCTGATTGGTTGTTTTCGAAATCAACAAAAACAGACGATATTTTTCTTTTTAACCTTACTCTTATCTTGTGTAAGGCTAAAGAAAAATGACAGCTATTTCACCATCAAAGTTGTCAAAATGTTTTTCGGCGGCAAAAGGCAATGTAAAATCCGTAGGTAAAACTCCAGATCCAGCATTTTCAACAACCACTTCAGTAAAACCATCAGTATAAATATTTACCCAAGAATCATCCATGTAACTCTCATGAATGGTAAACATGGCAGTATATTACAATTCAGAGTCAAGAGAAAATTTCTTGCTAACATTAATCGCAGAGACAAGATACAAACAACCCGTTGAAGTTTAAAATTTTTCAGTTGTCACCAAGGGCTTGGAAGGAGAAAACAAGTATTACAAACAATTCGAATATATATAGTACTCTAAATAATACTAATTTAAATAATCTTTTGAAAAACGCAACGGTAGCTTGGTTACAGTAATGGATTTTTGTAACAGAGGAATAACTACACAATGGTCTTGTTTTTCTAAAGACCATTTGTATATTGGAGCTGATGCAAAAAGATAAAATCCAATTGGGTTTTAAAATCAGGAGGAAGTTTAAAAATTTAAATAACATATTAGGGGGTGGTCTATATCATCTGACGGCTCTTTTAAATAGAATTTGTAGCAAATAGTCCGGTGGTTTGCTTTAATTTCAATTAAATGGTATGCATCAATAAATTAACCAAAACACATTCCAAAACCAACAAAGAATCGGAAATTACGTTTGTTACATTTGCAATTCATTGGAAAGATACAAGAGGATTTGGGAATTTTTAATTTAATGGGGCATTAGCTACGAGTCAACGAAGCGGAACAGGATTGAGTTGTTAGAAATACGACTTTGTATTTAAAAGACTGACCGTTTAGGGAAATTCCGATACAGACCAATGAGGATCACAATTACGCTTACCAATACATCTACAGCTCATTGCAAAACAATTTAATTACAATCCATGTACTTGATTGATATGATCTTTTTCTCAAGAAAGCCCCTATGAACTGAGTAAAAGTTTATTTTTCCAAAATTTGTTGGCATTCAGCGGTGATTTTCGATTTTTGTTTCTGATTTTTAGCCATTTGATTATGGTCACGAACTCGAGGTGGTAGTGTAGCAGTAGCATCGTAAGTTTGAATGCTGCTGTCACTAAATACTCGAAGTGTAGTTCTCAGGTAAGTGTGCTGAGGAAGTTTGGAGAATGATATACTAGAGCAGATCTTATCCTTACCACTTGACAATAGCTCCTCATCATATTCTTCCTCGAGTAAGTGAGTGATTGTGAAGTTTTGTGGCAGAAGAGTCAAATTTAGCTATATTGCCCCATATTTTTCCTCTAAATGCTTAAATTTGTATCATTATTAATTGTCTACAAATATTTTGTGTTTTAAAACTTTTGTGAGAAAATATTGTGTTAAGAATAAGCCTCGAATAATATCTGTCATCGTAACAAATGCTATCAATATTATGCAAAATCATATTTTTAATTAAAAAAAGTATTTTCAGTCGCGTATTTAATTAAAGTAGTGTTTTCAAATAGAATGTAAGCTGGAAAATAACATATTACAATATTAGAGCTTTAGAGGTCTTGTTAGTTTTTGTTTTATACCTTCACAATATGTGTTTTTATACATATTGTGAACACATTGATATATTATACACATATAACGCATATAATGTTATATGTGTTTTGATTTTCAAGATGTAGTTTTTTCTAATCCCTAAGGCTCTTTTTCTCTTCTTTATAGGTATTTCCAAATATATGTTCTACAAAAAAGGTGTAGATTTAAATCTCAAAGCTCTAGTTATTTTTCTTTAAAAAAATGTGAAATTTAATATTTAAAAATTTTTTATGTTTTTCTAGGTTTAGCTATAAAAATAATAATTAAAATTCAATAAGTAAACAGATTTTCAATTCCATTCTAACTTTTGTTCCCAATAGTTTAAAAAACACCAATCTCTTAAAACAACTAAAAAGTTTAAAAAATTGAGCATTTTATAAAAATTTATAAAAAACCACAAAAGGCTTAATTTTTTTAAATTGTAAAATAGTGGTATGTCAAACTAACATTTTATTTTAAGAATCAATTCATAACATAATCTGAATATAAAATATAAATTACTTTTATTTTTTTATTACTGTCTCCAAAATTTTTTTTCTGAAAAAGGGTAAAGATGTAGCCTAAAATAACCATTCTTGAATCTGTTTTCAACATTGGTGCAAGCCATCGGTTTTTCCCCCTAAAAATATAATTTTAATGCATTGACTTCAGCTGAAAAAAAACAAGGATTTTGAAAATGGAAGAAACCAGGTTAACCACTGCTTTTGCGGCAAATTACCGTTTAAAGTATACGTTTGCTAAGACGATGGCTATACAAGTGATGGATCGTTGTTTGATTATTGTCATCCTAAATTACACAGATTCTCTATACATCCATAACGACCCGCTTTAAGTAAATAAACCTTTTGTAATATATTCAATGGATTATTCTTCACTTACAATTTTTTTTCTATATTACGCACAGCTTTATATGGCTATGTTTTAGTATTCAGTGGTTTGGGGAAATTTAACTCATGAATATTAATTCGATAATTTCTTAATCACGAAGTCGCTTTAAATTGCTTAAACCATGGGGAAATTGACATTTGATAACCGATTATTCGCGATATTATGAAGGCGTTTTGGGTAAACAAAACAGGTCACAATTTTGATAATCAAATCCTTGAGATATCTGGGCATTAAAATAGTGAATGGATGGGAGGTGTATGATGAATGTGTCTACTTATTAACCTCACACTTTGAAGCATTACGAGGGCTGTTAGTGACGGACGTAGGAATTTTGAACCTTGGTCACGTGATAAGGATGACACATGAGCTGGCACTCCTTTTTTCCTAACTATCACACTTTCTACGAAAAGACTTTGAGTCTCGACAGATTTAACAAGCATCAATAATGTACACGGCGGGTCTTCAGTGGCACCGGGAGTTGAATCCGCGACACTCCTGCCACGAGTTCGTGACCATAACCTTTAGGCTACCACGGCCACGTGAAGTGTACGAAATATGATTATATTTGCATAACTGCAATCTGTAATAAACGCGTTGCGTTTATTGGTGTTTGGGGGTTAGAAAAAAGATCAGTTATAATCAGTACAAATTCTAATTTATTGTTCTCTCACTTAAATTACAACCCAGGATAAGAAAGGCACATCACTACTAAGTATAGGAACAATTACGACTAAAAGAATACTTAATATTTGAGTATAATTTAATTCACTTACTCTTAGAATACTTTAGCCTTCTACGGTCTAATTCACCATAATTCCGTTATTAGCAGTACGACCTCCAGTCGTTATTATTAATCTCTATCTTATTGAGTAAATCGTCAGCTAGCAATCTTTGATCATTCAGAAATTATTCGTCGACTGGCTTTTAACTACTTTCCACTAACTTCAACTAACTAAAAGTCAATGCTTAAATAGAACCCTTCATTTGGATAAATTGAGTCTTCTTCTTCGGTAGAAAGTTTTCATAAGAACAACAATTAAAATGAAATAAATTTACTCCAAGAGGATAGTGACAGGTTCGCGGGGATAGATCCGGTACAAGCCCTTATACAGTTTCTGCATATTCTTTAACGAATACATCTTGAGCCAAAAGTAGGATTAAAGTATTTAAATTCTATGGACACATTTAACATCAGTAGCGTAATGTACGCCTGACTGACGACAAGTACGTATTTAACCAATTTATGAAATATTAAAGGCCCAAGACCTGACTTTGTCGGAGTCCCTAATATTCTCCGTTAAACCACTGTATAATAAATATAGTTATCATTTTCAGAATAAAGTAAAAACTATATTATTAATTTGCAAAATTTATGATATTTCGAAACGTTAAAAGATTAGAATTTCTCACCTTAATTCTTGTTTAAAAAATCGGAGTGAATTATTTTTCATAAAAATTAAAAATATAATACATGTTTATTTTTTTAACTTTTCGACTTACGGGACCCTTAGAACTATAAGGTGTTTTTGTAGAACCCCGTTTCACACACACACTTAAAAAAGAATATATCTCAAAATAATATTTAAAGTAGATCAACATGCTATATAGGTGCTTTATACAAGGGGTGATCAAATGAAAAGGTACGAAACGACACGGTGGGTACAAATATAGACTTTATTCAAAATATACACCATAGGCCTGAGCACAACGATCCCACTGATGAACAAGCCGCAGGATTCCTTGTTCCCAGAATTCCTGTGGCTGTGACGAGACCCAGTCCTTCACAGTGTCCTTGAGTACGTCGTCCGAGTTGAAGCGCTTTCCTTTCAGGTGTTTCTTCAGTGGACCCAACACATGGAAATCGCAGGGTGACATGTCCGGACTGTAGGACGGATGGTCCAACGTCTCCCATTGGAACTTGTCCAGTTCCATTTGTGTGACTCTGGAGACGTGTGGACGCGCGTTATCATGGAGCAGAACCACACCCTCCGTGAGCAGCCCCGGTCTTTTGTTCTTGATGGACCTGCGTAGGCGTCGGAGTGTCTCACAGTACACATCGGAGTTAATGCTTTTTCTGTGCTCGAGTAATTCTGTGCTCGCATCATTTGGACGCCGCTTTTTATAAGAGCCTTTGCTCTCTCCTGCGCATGCGGGCACCCGCGCATGATCCGATCCCAGTCAGAGTCTCCAATGGCATCCCGAGATGTCTCGCTACATTCTCCCTTGGCGGAATATGCAAATATTTAACTGTTTCATTTTTATGTCGTTTCGTACCTTTTCATTTGATCACCCCTTGTACAAGGACAATTAAAAAAACTGCATTTCTTATGAAAAGATTTTAATATATAATTTACTCATTATATATATAATAATATTAATTTGTGATCCAAGTGTCACATACCTATGCATTATATTTAGGAATTGGGATATGTGCTTGTATTTTTTTTTACAAGCGGCCAAAATCTCTGTGTCTATTGAAAAGATTTGCATTCGCATTTAATTTTCTGTGTTTAATTTGTTGTAATGATTCATATAGTCACTCACGTTGAGGAATAGTTTCCATTTAAATATATTATTCTGAATGGATTTAAATGTTTACAGACGTGGGAGAAACCTTGTGTATTTTGTATGAACTTTCAGCCTAAAATTTAAGCTGTTCTTGGTTAGATTTTGATGCCAAATCTGTTGATAAGTGCTTCCTATCGTTTATAATAGATGTTTTCTCACACAAATAAAAAAAAAGTTGCATTTCCAAATCGAAAAATCTATTTAGTTCTGCCAAACATTGTACCAACGAGTATAAAATTATTTCGGGGAACCCAGGATAGTAAACAACAGAATATTCATATATATATGCACAAGAAAAACGTTTTGATATTCTTTTATTATACTGTGATAAAAGTTTAAAAAGTATTACAAAATACAGTTATATTATGTGCAAATAAAATTTTCATTATTAATGACTGGGATGAGCTTTAGATACTTGTAGTTATAAAAACTTCATATGGAATGTGAATTCATTTTGCACACACATTTATAATTTTATTTTTTATTGTGACTTAAGAAACCCCTGGATATGCCTGGTGGAACCCCAGGGTTTCGTGGAACACAGTTTAAAATCCACGTGTTTTTATTGCAATTAAATGAGCTATGATATTTTAATTGCTTGAGTAACAGTTTAAATCTTCATGAATTATTGTTTAAAAATTATTATTGAATGTATTCGACTACCCTAAAATTGTGAATTTTGCCAGAAATTGACACATTTTTATGTTTGTAATCTGTGGACCATCTTATTAGCTTTATAAAAATACCAAGTTTATTATTCCCCGTTCACTAGAACAAAAACTACAAGTGTTTTAGTAAAAGCAATGCCATTACTTTAAGCAAGATATATAATACTTTAAAATGCGTTTTACTCGAAATGCGTATTTTTGTAAATACTCAAAGGGGCCAGCGATTGCTCAAAAAATTTTGAAAATAATTAACTGAATTTTTTGTGTATGTTCTACATAATAGTACAAGTGTTTTAACCTCTTCAGATTTATCAATCACTATTTTATTACAAAATTTACAGTCCCTTATGTCAACATAATCACTGTAATTTTAAGCAATTTCATATATTAACTAAGATAAAAAGTGCTCTAGTTTTTGTAAAAATTAAAATATCTCTTATCTTGAGGGTCATTTCAAAGAATGAATAACATAGGAACACATCCGAATTGAAAAATTGAAAATTTGTTCATAAACTTTTGGTAAAGAATGGGCAGCGTTTATGTTATTTTTTTGTAAATTTTTATCCATTTTTTCCCATTTTAGTAATAATAATTTCTTTTTATCTTCTTAATTTTAGCATATTTTTCTTAAAATGTACTAAACATATCCAAAAACCACAAAAAATCCCCATATCTCCATTTTTTTTAAAGTTGTCGTAAGTAGTCGGATACTATAAAACGTGAAATGTGGAGTGAAATTTAGGAAGTTGAAAAACCCAAATCACACACACATTATAGACCTCTTAACTTGACCTTGAGGGCCGTGGGTAGCCTAGTGGTTAGAGCATCGGACTCCAGGCCTAAGGGCCTGGGTTCGATGCCCGATGCCACTAAATACCACCGAGTATAGACGGAGTACGTGCTCGTTAAATCAGTGGGTCCGAAAGTCTTGTGGGCGGTTGCAGCAGAAACCACGAGTGCAGGGGCTGGAGAATATTTCCCTCCCCTTCAGCTCCATGCCAAAATTGTGGAGGTGGCGATAGGTGGTGTCGCCATCTATCGTTAAGAAGTCCAACCTGTCTCACAGGCAATGGCAATTTTCATTCCTTTCCTGCGGGAAGGACACAACAACAACTGACCTTGGATTATATTTTCTAATATTGGTGTCAACAGCCAATTCTGTAGAGCCGGTGTGGGCATTACGTCGATCGCGATCGACCGGTGGACCGCCAAGACATTTTGGGGTGACCGCCTAAAAATTTTATGAGTTTGTAATTATATAAGGAAAATTCTAGATTTGCTGACAGTACGCAGACTAAGTCTTCTACTGACTATAACAATGAAAACTAACTTAAGATAAAAATATTTTATTTTTTAATGTATTTTGAACTCTCTGTTTCATAATAAATGTATTATTTGATATAATTATATTTGGAGCTCCAACGACCTTCCCAACTTCGTCAGATCTTGGAGGATTAACAACAACAACATATTCGGGGTTATTATTATTAAATTTGTATCTTGCATTTTGCTTTAATCGCGGTGTTAAAAGTGTTGCTTTTTATTTTAGTTCTGTACGTTTTAGTACATATTCCGTACTTATTATTGTTATAATAAACTTTTCCTTACCTCACCACACTTACGACATTGAGCAGTAGCGCACACGAGAATTTTTTAAAGGAAGGGGGTCGAGGGTTGAAGATCTACCATTCTTGTATTATACACCAACACGCAGGCAAACATATTTTTTTTTTGATTTTGTCGATTGTCGGGAACAAAAACAGTAAAAAAAAATACTGAACAAATAATTTACATTAGTAAATAAAAAAAATTACAAAGTCAAATAATTGTTTACATTTTACATACTATATACATGGGTCTATAATGAATCGGAAAAAAATGAAGGTATGAGGGAGGGTACGGGATCGGTGGACCCTTCCCCCGCCTTGTGTGAGCTACTGACACTGGGTGGACCGCAACTCCTTGAAAAAAGTAGAAGTAGCCCGCACCCTGGAAAAGTCTGCCCACCCCTGCTGTAGAGCAAGAACATTATTTCGGTAGCATCTAGTGACTAAGGGAAATCAATAGTATACAGAGAGTAATGGCCTTAAAATATGCAAAATATGTGCTTGAAGTGCGTCAAGAAACTCGAGGAAACGACCTAAAATAAACTTTATACTTGAATAATTTTATAAATATTGTTTTAGGTAAAAGGATATCTTTCCACACATTGCAATAAATCACTGCAAACCCCACTTGACGGTTGTTCCCAGTGCGAACGACCGGCATTAACGGACGAAAGCGTTTCATTTTTTTTAAAGCGAAGAAATTGTCGATAAATAGTTGGAATGATGTTGAAAGGAAAGACAATTATGATTTTGTTAGCCACAACCTTCACAATTCAAGAAAAAAAAATGAGAGTTCTAATATACTTCAAAACTGTTAAAATAGGTCCAAAAAAGTAGTAGTTGTAAAAAAATGCCGGAAAAAATAAATAAGCGACTTTAAAGTAAAAATAATCCAATAAACATTTATTTTTTTCTAAATTTGTAAGTTATTTAAAAGTACTGAGTTATTATTTAATTTATCTACTCTATTATATGATTAACTGCAGTTTTTTTCATGTAATATTTTTTTTTGAATCACAACATTGAAAATTAAGGGATATACATAAACAAAATACTCAACTTTGGGAAATTTAATTTGTTAGAGCCAATTAATTAATTAACGATATCCAATTGTAAAATTAGTTATATACACTGTTCACTTAAAATAAATAGTCAAATCGTTTTCTAAGGTTTTCATTAACATACAAAAAAAAAAATAAGACACTTACCTTTTGTCATTAACTACTTTTTCGGAACAAAAGTATAAAAGCAATTTCTGCTATAAAACAATTCGCCTTCCCCGCTAAAATACTCATCATAGAACCCGTGCTGCCATATATCTTGGAAGCGTGGATTTAAAAGAATATTCCTGCTAAGTATCGTCAGAGTATTTGCAAAAATGGTTATTCAATGTAATTTTAAAGTACCCCGCCGGTAGGTAGATAAAGGGTTAACTCAGTGCTTCTCAAACTTTCAATATTTGCGATCCAAAATTCAATCATAATATTTATCGCGCAATATCAATGTATTGATTTTAAGAAAATTATTCTTTGACGTTCAAGCTACTATACGACTTTATTCTCCTTTGTACCACCGACGTATATAAACGTCTCACTCTGCCAAAGCATTTGTTGCAGCGGTAGCCAAGTGGTCTAAGCATCGGATCTTGGCTAGCGTGCATGAGTTCGATCCCAGTACTACTAAAGACCCGCCGTGTAGGGGAGCGATGCACGTTAAATCTGTCGAGAGCTCAAGAGTCCTCCCGTTGGTGTCGTGTGGTGTGATGTGGTAGTTAGGAGAGGGAGGTGCCAGCTCAGGTGTCGTCCGCTTCACTTGACCGTGGTTCAAAATTAAGCGGGCCGTCGCCAAAAGCCCTCGTGTCGCTAAACAGTGCGACGTAAAAAAAACTTACTCACACTCACTCACTGCCAAAGCATTAATTGCCTTGGACGTATATATACGTCTTTCCAAAGACTGTTCTTTTCTATGCACTGCTATCCACAGAACTATTCCGAAGGCTTTGAAATGCAATTAGAAGACCTTGACAGTGCTTGCGGAGGATTTACTTATTTCAGAAGATTTGCTTATTAATTCCGTTTCTTAACCCCCTCCCCCTATATTGTCATACGCACCCTTACGTGGAAAACGGTGGCATTGGGGAGCGAATCGCATAACTTTTTATCGGCAATCAAGGGATTAATTATAAACCGTACAAATTATGAAGATAAGTATTAATTTTTGTATATAATTTTATATATATATGCCAAGCCCATTGGGTCACTGTTATTTATTAAATTTGTTCTTAACTTAGTATTGTACAGTTAATTATAAAATAAATTGTGCAGTACTGATACATTTTTATAAGTGTATTATATCAGTGTAAATATGTGTGTACTTTATTCTTTACTATGTCAGAATGTATTTTGTTTGTTACTTTCAATAAATTAATAATATCTTTGAATAACCTTCTGTTTTCAACATTTCAATATGCTCGCGCCCTCCTCGTAGAGTTATCATGCCCTCCTAGGGGGGGGGGCGCACCCCACAGTTTGAGAAACGCTGGGTTAACTTATCTAAGACGGAATCTTTATAGATTAATTTAATAATACATGTGATTTTGTTAATGTATATCCTTAATAGATTAATGGATTTTTGATTTATTTCACACTATAAAGCTGCACGAGGGCTATTGTTGATTGATCCAAAATTTTCATCCATGGTCAAGTGAAGTGGATGACACCTGGACTCTAGCACCTCTTCTCTTTTCCACAACACACCAACGGAAGAATGTTTGAACCTCCACAGATTTAACATGCAATGGTCTCCTCTACACGGCGGGACAAGCGGCAAAAGGCTCGAATTCATGATACTCCGTCCACGAGGCCGTGACCCCTTGACCAATAGGCTACCGCGGTCACCAGATTCAGTATGAATCAGTCTCTCTACACAATGTATCCTCAGTAACACCAAGACTCGAACTCACGATTCTGACCACTCAGCCACCGTGTGGCCATATGTGTCATTAAAATATCCATTTTAAGCATAATTCTAGAATAAAATGTTTCGCAGAATATGAAAATTCTGATTTTTGCCTAAATTTCATATTTTTTCCAAGACAATTTTTTTAACCCCTGAAACACTCAAACAGAAGTCTTCTCAATTTTTTTTTCAAATTAAAAAAAAAGTAAAAGATTTTTTTATTTTTTGTAGCTTTAAAAGATAAAATTTAACAAATTTGGAAATGTTTTTTGTAAGAAAATGAAATATAAATTAAAAGAAAAAAGTTATGAAATCATAAAAAGTATTATTTAGAATTTTGTTACATTTTTATAGTATGGCATAAGACGATATTACATTCAACTTTTTTTTATTTTTAAAACTATACTCACTTACGCGAAATCTTAAATTGTTTAACAATTGAAATGTAAAAATTTGTGGAATGAATTCACCTATACATTTTAGAGTTTGAGAATTAAGAATGTACCTTTAACAGAGTATTGAATATCTTTTTGAAACATTATCTCTTTTTTGTTTTTCACATAAATATTTTTATTTTCTTTGCTTAAGAGGGATCATAAATTTTTGTGCTTCATTTTTATGTTTTTTGAATGATGTACTCCTAATAAAAAGTTACACAACCATAAAACTAACACTAATGAGATCAGAATTTATATATACATATATATATTTATATTGAAGTCAGATAAAACAATTCCCGTGAACCACAAGTATCACAAGAGACTTACAAAAGTAAATAAAACAAACAAAATACGATAAATAAAACAAAAAATAAATCACTAAACAAAAGTTATGAAATAATGAAACGAAACAAAACGTTACAGAGACAAACAAATACATTACTAAGTAAAACAATTACGTTACAAAACTAATTCAATGAAGTTATTAAAACAAAGTAATGATAATTTACAAAATCAAATCAACGCAGTTACAAAATAATGGGAATAAAGGTTTACTCGAAACAAGCCTTTAAGACCCAGAGAAGCTCAGTTGATTTAAGGAGTATGCAGTTCAACTTTCAGGCTTTTTGTTTCCTTCTAAAATTTTGAACAAAAAAGAATAAGATGTTCAACACTTTACTCACCACCAACATTGCAGTCACAAAGTTTGGAAGTTTAAATGTGTTGAGGTACACTTTAAAATTACCACAACGAGTAAGGAATTGTGTGATTTTATAGTTTGTAAAAAACTGATTATACAACAATTTTGTGAAATGGTCAGAAAAGTGGGAGCTGGTTGCGTGTATTTAGTGTTCCAAAGAGTGACAACTCTTTCTCAGTTTTTTTTTCTTGTAAAACGATTCTGGAATATTAACTCTTTCGTATGCCTTGGGAAAATTACTTCCCATCTATATCATCTTACAAAATACATCTGTGGAAAGCGCGAGGCCTATTATATTATATTGGATTTTCTGTTACTTGTTCTGTTCTTCTGTTCAGTTTTGTGCTACTGCACATTCTCCGGCGATTATGACATCCGTAAATCGGATAAAAAAAAGATGGTGCTAAAGAAGTACCTTGTACAAAAGCTGTCGCTGTATATATACATACAGAGGAGTAATTGATTGCTTTGATTAAAGGAAAGAAAGATACCTAATAACCAAATAAAAAGATCTCTAAAATGTCAGCATTGTATCTTTTAGCCAGTGTGGGAAATCATATGCCAAAGATAGTTTCCAATTAAGCCGATGTAGGAAACGTAAAAAAAAGAGAACCCACTACATCTGTACAGAATGTGATGTCCCCTTGTGAATTGCAACATATTTCTCATTTTTTCATGATAAATAATCGCCATTAAATTTAATTTTCTTTATGACGGTGAATGGCTCCTTGGGAATCATTCTTCCCAAATCTAAAATTTAAGTGCAAACATAAAATTCGGCAAAAATAAAATATATTTTTCCTTAAATGCTATTGCTTATTAGTTAATAAAACATAAAAAACTGCGAGAAATTCAAAAAAGAAACAAATGGCCCACAAAAGGGTTAAACTGATATCAGAAAAAAAAATTGTGAGTACTTTTTATGCAGGATAAAAGTTTTGGGTTACGAAATTCAATTTGTATCCAGTCCCCCTAAAAGCTCACCTGTTAAGCGCGCCGGAGGAAAGAAAGAAAAGTACGATAATCGCGCCAAGAATAAAAGAATGCTAAAAAAAATACATTGAATCAAATTAAGAAAGTATAAGTTCACGAAATGAAGCGCAAAGCGAGGCAACACCACATTCTACTGTTTCTAGCGTTTTAATCGGGTCATTAGCATGTGTAATGCATCCGCAGTTGACGATTACAGCAACGATAGAGGAAGAGAAAAGAGCAGGTTTTTATACCTCACTTCTTCAAAGAAAAGAGAAATTACCAACTAGAAGAGTTGATGAATTTGTGTTGTTCATGCCTTTTCTTCTTTTTCTTCTTTTTTTTAAACTCGGTCTGCCTACTTCTCCCCCCCCCCCCTTCTTCACCTTTTCTCTTCATGAAGTCGAAAATCATTTAGAAGGAACATTTTTTTCTTTTTTTGCTACCTCGCGGAAGTAGACGAGCAGCCATTATCTGCAAACGACATTTGTCTATATTATTTTTTCAACTTTTGGTGCTAATCGTATTTCATTGGGTACGGAAAATTACGATCAAGGTAGGTCCAGTATTCCATAATAAAAACCTCAACTAGTAATATTTTTTATAAAAAAAATTTTTTCCCCCGTTGTACATAACAGTTGAATTCACATGTTTTCATTGACAAATGTGGCTTCCTATTTAGAAGCTTTCTTTTATTTTTGAATTAATAAATTTCTGGGTGCGAAAATCGTAGACATGCATATCATGTGACTGACTACGTGGCATACAATTAATTCCTTGAGTGTTAATTAGACTTTGGTACTCTCGGCAACAAAAAAAAAAAAATCATGGCAACATTTAGCCTCTGGAAATTGTGAAGTGGAGAAGTAGATAAAATTTCGTGTTCTATCAATCATACAAAAAGAATCTGACATCGTTAACGTCATCAAAATACAACGCGAATTAAAAGGGTAAGCCACATTGTCAGAATGGACGAAGACCACACCACTAAAAAAGTCTTCAATGCCCAACACAAAGAAAGGGCAGACAAAATCTTAAATGGATTGATGACCTGGAAAAAGAACTCCTAGTTTTAAGAAGTAAGAATTGGAGGAGAACACCAGCAGGGAGAAGGCTTCTTCAGAAGGCCAAGGGCCACCCTGGGCAGTCGAGCTACCGAGGAAGGAAAGAATATTTAGCATCCGACAAGAGCTTGAATTAAAAGCAATTGAAGCATCAAAATTTGGTAGCGAGAGCCACCGATAGATGGTGCCACCCTGAAATGGATCTTACATTAGGGGGGTTACCGCGTCTGCAAAGACGTAGTGGCCAATATGCAGCCCATTAAAAAAATAAAATTTTGGAATTAATACGGTGAAAAATAAATTTTTAATATAAACAAAAATATACCCTTAAAGTGGTGTGAATAGGCTGGTAGCCGTGTACCAAATAGTCATGACTTATTGGGCTGGCGATATTTTAATCAAATCACGGGTTCAATTCCTGATTCCAATTGAAACTATCTATAGAAGAATTGATATACCTTAAAATTATCGAAGATGTGTCTTCGAATGCAGATAATAAATTTCTGGTTTAAGTATCGACCTCGTCATTTGTCCACGGTTCAAAATTGTGCCAGGAGCAAACATATTTCACTGTAGTCGTGTGTTTCATCCTGGGATACATATGAAAGATGAGAGATACATGAACATAAACATACAGTACAATCACAGAAGAATATAGACTTTATTATACAAACGATGATCCAGCATAGAACAGAAGGGGTGCGCTGTTTTCTATTCGAGACGGGAATCCATTTCAGGCGAAAGTCCGACTTCTTTTCCCGAAGATACATCCATGCCTTATTCGAGAATCGAACCCAAGCCCACTAGATTACAAGGCGAGTGTCACTATACTGGCTGAGGTGGCAACAGATTTCACTACATACATAAATAAACAAATTTTTGAAAAATGTTTTTTAGATTTTGTATGTTATACCTATTATAAGTCTTGTTTTTGCTCTATTTCGGATTTAATTAATATTTCATATTTTTATCATTAATTTAGCATTCTCTAAAATTATTTTAGATATCTTGGATACTTGATTTTTAAAAAAGTTTCGTAACATTTCATAATTTTTGGTAATTTTTCAAATTTTGATGATGAATTGGGTGAAAAATCTTTTAAATATTTATTAAAAATGTTAAGATATTATCTAATATTGAGAACTAATTTAGTATCGGTACGCTACTCGCTATTAGTATGATTTTGAAATAGCGCCAAATAGATTTTTAGTAGCCAGTCTAATGTATTGTAATGTTATCGCCCCAACATCGCGATATTTTACGAATTACACAGGTATTAAATTAGTTCCAATTTTCGAAATTTTTTTTTTATAAATACACTCTTTTTTTGGTAGTTTTTTTTTTTCTGGAGGGGCCAGATGAGAAAAGATATTTCAAAATGAATTATATGAAGAATTAATCCATAATTTTTTTGGGGTAATGGTATGAATAAAAGAAGAGCAATATATGAAAAAATTCCCTTTTATTATTGTGTTCAGTTAAGAATAAATTATATTGTGTTCACTTTACATGCGTGTGTATGAACCACACATTCGTTTTTAAAAAGTATTATGCATCAAGATCTTTTTCTTTCACTTAAGTAGTGATTTTTTTATAAAAAAAAAAAGTGGTTTTTTTTAGCATTTATATATCTTATTTATTAATGTAATGTCATGCAAATATTTTTTCCCCTTAAACAAAAATATTACAAACTACCATCACTTAGTTAGACTGGCATTCATCTGTTTCGGAGTCGAATTTTTATTCTGTATTTAAATGACATCGGAACAAATATCTTTTTCAAGGTTCGTTTATCAGCATTTTCGATTCTGGTTTTCTTTAATGACCGTCTCATGAACAACTGAATAAAAAATGAAAAAAGCTTCTATCTTGCTTAGAAACAGATATATATATATATATATATAGCTCGGTTTATAAGGCACTCATTTGTTCCTGAAGAATATTGCATATTCAGATCGATTTCCCCCCCTTTTATTTAAATAATGAAAGTTAAAAAAAAATACTTTTCTCACCAACCATCTCTATTTTTTTTTTTTTTTTTTTTTTTTTTTTTGTATAGCCATGCGGATATCAGTGCATTGACGGGGAAAAAATCCCAAAACCAAGAAAGACTTGTGTAACATTAACGAAATTTGGTAGGCATGTTTATACGTCCGAAAGATGACATCGATTCAAATTTCAAGCCTCGCGATTAAGTGAGACGCTAGTACCGCCCCTCAGAACTAGGAAATTAGGGTTGCTATAAAGTTTGACAGAGTTATTTGTCTGTGAAATTTGACGTGTTGTTGATGTTGCTAATGCCACCTGTCTGACGTACCCAGATCGAGGCCCTCGAAATTCATCATGGCATCGGGCTAGATTGTGCGCCTGTCGTTAGCCGTAGCTTTGAGCACCATGTAGGTGACAGTACGATTTGGCTCGGTTCCACCCCAATTTTGAGGGAGAACACCTGGGAGTGGTCAGGGGTCTCCCACATCTCTTAACCTTCCACTAACCTCACGAGAGGACTTGCGGCTCGACGGCTATTTAGAGTTAATAAACAAACTAACTAATGCTAACTTACTAATACTAATTTCCTAATTTTAATTAACTAATACGAATTAACTAATACTAATACCAATTAACTAATTCTAGCAAACCAATACGAATTAACTAATTCTTACTAACCAATACTAATTAGCTAATTAATTGCAGCAGATAATAAGAACATTTCATTTTCATAAAACAAAATATTTTCATATAGCGATTTATTACAGCGCGATAGATGATATATTTCTTTTTTTTATTTTAAAATATATATTTGATTTTCTTCTTCAATGGCTCAACAGCCTTGGGTGAACCTTGACCTTTTTCAGAAGTTTTCATATTTGAATTTATTTTTATAAAATTAAAATAAAAGCAATTCAGGTTAAATGTGTTATTTTAAGTGTAGCTATATACAGGGTGTTGCCGAATTCGACCGACAAATTCATAAGGGTGATAGCAGGGGACGGAGCAGCATGAAGACGACAAATTAACTTAGAACAAGGCCCGCAAACTACATTTAATTGGAGTAATTCGAAAAAACAGTTATAAAGAATGTGATGTATATAGTGGAATGAAAAGAAGCAGTAAGAGGTAAGAAATACATTTATTAGACGTAAAAGCATGTTTACAATACTAACAATGCATCACAGCTCGACATCAGAAATGCAGTGGGATATCTTTGAACACGATATGTTCACGATGAACATACGTTATTGTTAGCCGGCTAGGTGGCGTGGTCAGTTTGTCGCTGGCCTTCTGAACCTTAAGTTGCGGGTTTGACCCCAGCCCATGTCGTATGATTATACGGCATACAAAAGATCCCTAAAGTGTCTGTTTGGCTTGGGTATTCCTAGTACAGGTTTGCATCGTCAGAGCTCAGGTGCTGCCCTCTGGGGAGGAAACTGGGCATCAAAATTACTTGTGGCGATTGCCTATATGATGCCTCACTAAATCGAGATACCAGCTTCCGGGGAATGTACTAGGTCTGAAATGGTAAAACAGCGATTTGCAGCCTATTAGAAATAAAAAAAAATTGTTTGAACACATCCGATAATCCTTTGTCCTTCGATGTCGGTTGTGCTCTAACCTATTAGGTCGCAACTTTGAACAATTCCTGAGGCAACCACTTGTTGCATTTCTGACGTCAAGCTGCAATGTATTGTAAACATGTTTTACGTCTAATAAATGTACTTCTTACCTCTTCTTGAGCCTTTTCATTCCACTCTTGACATAACACCTCTCATAACTGCTTTTGCGAATTACTCCAACTGAACGTGGTTTGCGACCCCCTGTTCTACGATGAGTTGTTATCCTCATGCTGCCTACTATCACCCCGATGAAATTTCGGTAACACCCTGTATAGTATTAACAAGAAAAGCAAGAAGCATTTGTTAGGCTATTGAGATAAGAATACATTTCTGCTTTTAGCTCAGGAATGAATCTCTTAAAAGTTTCAAGCGAAGACTAAGAAGTTTCACTCTCAAAATCTTATCAGTTCCAATCTTTTTATCTTGAACGAAATCAAAAACATAGGTTGAAAATGACTCATCTATAAAAAAAAGATAAGCTTCTGTTTATTATTATAAATTGCCCTTAGGAAGTAGAAATATAGCGTTTCAATGAAGGAATTTACATCAAGTCGAAGGCATTCATTAGTACTTTAATTGTTTATTCTAAATATATATAACGCTACGGAATTAGAGACTCTCTATAAAAAATTGCCCGTAACCCTAACATTCCAAAGCCGTAAAAAATTCGAATTACAGTATTTAAATTCTTTAAAAAACTGAAATGCGATAAAAAAATTCGTCTATATAACCTTAATCATATATCATTACACAAAACATATCAATTACATATAAACTATCCAAATCACAATCCACAAATAAAGTATCATAAAAGGAAAAGAAAAAAAGAGCCGTCTCTTTAAAAAAATTTTACGTCCGAAAACAAGACCAAAGAAGTGTAATTTGTAATTATTTAAGATTGAATTTTTTGTTGTTCCGAGAAAGGAATATTACAGCCTTTGCGAAAACCAATAGGAATCCGAACGATCTGATAACTTGAAATTAAAGATGTGATTGATGATGGGAGCTGAAAAACCGACTTTGAACGCGAAATACGATGAAGTTAGGGCGTGGACACTGATACATGTAAAAACAGAAGGTAATTTCAGCAGTGGACATTTAAATGAGTGAAAACGCATGCGTTAATTTGGGCTCAATCCATCATTTTTCGCGCATGGCAGCTAAATTTACTGAAGGAAATGAGAAAATTTGTTGTGGTGTTACTCAGAATTTTAAGTGTATTTGTGCAAATTATTTTAAAATAAGATGTATGCAGTGTAATTCAAAAATAAAGTAGATATTTATTGACTTCCATATTACGCAATTTGCAGCTAATTTCCTTATTGTGGTAAAAATTGAAATAAAATTACTTAAATTATAGGATTCTAGTGGCAATGTCTCGTATTTTTAAAACCGTGAATTCAGGTAATATATCGTATATACTACAGCCTAAGCCGCACTATTTTTCCAGTGTTAATGCTTCTGAAAATCGGGTGCGGCTTAGAATCAAAGGCAAAACATTTATTGGGTGGGGAAAATTGAGTGTTTCCTCCTCTTTTAATAGGAAAATTTATAAATATTTTTTTTTATGTGTATGCTTTTTTTTTACATTTTATACATTATCATCCACTTCTGAGCTATAGCCCAAATTTCAAGCCTCTAGCTCATTGGGAAATTAGTTTCAAATCAATTACAAAACTCCACCCGGACAAAAATAAAAGAAAGCGAGTTAATAAAAACATGGTAAAAAAATGTAACCGTCCATTCTGGCCATTTGCATTGGTGATTTATAGCATTAAGACGAGTTCACTATGACGCAAATTTGAAAAAGTAGGCAATTTATAAGCAGAAAAAACGGAAACAAAACAGCGGTCACTGAAAAAGTTTGAAATGGATGAAACAAAAATATACATCAATGGCATACATAAAATGTTATATAGCTTTTGCTTGTAAATACTTAACAGTATTTGTGTGTGTGTGATAATTCTTTTACATTCTTCTATAATAGATTCTTTAAAAAATGTTCCAACTCAAATGCATTGGATGACACAGAAGACGATATCGTGTGGGAAAATGGCGACGCCCAGGGATGTCTTAAGGCATGGGCCAACTGGGCTCAGGGCCTTGGTTCTAAAGGGGGCCTCATCTTGTTCTCGACTTAGCCTTTATAAGATCATGATTTGAATAATTTCAACAGTCAAATGTTATTTTCGGTTGTATTCTACGAAAAACTGAAAATCGTGAACAATATGTCAACTGGCTACATGTGATGACCGTCGTCCATGCATATGTCTATCACCAAACACCCTCCTTACTCATTCAGTCAAAAGGTAGCAGTCTTTCGAGCTTGTTTGTGCGATTGTAAGAAATGCATATTTATTTGTTTCGGGTTATTGTTTGTACGAGTATTTGACAATGTATACTATGTATTCTCTACTTGTAAGGCTCATAGGTGGGGCCTACATTTGTGTAGGGGCCCAGGGCCCCAATAAGTCTTAAGACGTCCCTGGTGACGCCAAAACCGAAGTCGGCTGTGACAATGTAAGAGACGAATCTTTTTCGAAGCATGAGTTAGAGCAGAGTAATAATAGGTCCGTGTAATTATTTGACTGTAAAATAAATTAGTTGTTAACTTCTTATTATTTCTCATTAAAAAAGATTTTTTAAAATATTTTTTAAGTATCGGATATACCATGAATCTTTACTATCTTTTTTATTTCTTTCAAAAACATGTATAGAAATGGGGGTGTTGTTTAGAATCGATGACGTCTTAGATTCGAGTAAATTAGCAGTTGAAACAAGCGAATCAAATTCACTCCTTTTTAAAGCGTTGTAATAAATCTGCTCGCGCAGAGATTATTGGTGTTTGGGGTATCGAGAAAGGATCAGCCATAATCGGTTTAAATTATATTTTATTATTATTTCTAACTTAAATTGAAAACTCAGGATAGGAAGTGCACACTACTACAAAGTATAAGAGCAATCACCCGGCAATAAGGATACTAAATATTTGAGTATAATTTGATTCCCTTATTCTTAATACACTTTAGACGCCTTCGGTTTGATTCACCGTAATTCTGTTATTAGTTGTACGACCTCTAGTCGTTATTATTAATCTCTATCTTATGACTTAATTGCCAATTAGCAATATTCAATCACCCAGAAACTATTCTCGACTTGCTCCTGACTACTCCCAACTAACCTCAACTAACTTCGCGTATCCAAAAGTCAATGTTTAAATAGAACCATTTATTTAACTAATTCGAGTCTTCTTCGGGAGAAAGTTTTGAATAGAACAACAGTTCAAAAAATAATAAATTTACCCCAAGAGGATTGGTGACAGGTTTCGTGGGGATAGACCCTTTACAGCATTAAAAATGTCGTAGAGCGATATACGGGGTGAGCCAGAAATTCTTTTAAATTTCAAAATTCATAAAAATGAAGAAACTATGATGTAGAAGTGGTTTGCAAGAAAAAGTTCGCAAAAATGACGGTTTTATTTTTGTAGACAAACAAATTTTAGTTTAAAAAGTCACCGACAGAGGGCGCTGATAATCCAAAACACAATGAACAGGGCAACAGTTCCCTCGAACTGTTCGAAGAAACTGGCTTTTTGGGCGATTCTACATGAAATGGAAGGCCCCTGTTGGTGGAGAACTGAATTATTGCGGTAGAAACCAGTCGCATATGGGCGACGTCGAATTTTCGTTAATGAAAGTAGACTACGAAGTCATTTTATCTGGCCAAATTGACAGCCTGATGAGGCTTCACCACATGTTTCATTTTTGGACCATTCTTCTTCGAAGAATCTTGTTCAAAATTGTGCTGGAGAACTTGCATAGTAAACGTTAAACATTATCTCACTTTCTTGCGTGACAAAGTCGTGCCCACTTTAATCAAAGAGGTGTGAGATCTCTCTGTAATAAGCTTTACGCAGAATGGTGTATCTCCATACTATTTCAATCAAGTAAAAAGACTCCTATTGAGTACTTTTTTGAAGGCAACGATTGGTCCACACAGATTGCAGGATTGCATTGCCATTATATGTTCATCCGATCTTCCTCCGGTTGACATCTGGTTGTAGAGCTATTTGAAATTACTTGTGTACCATTCATCCCTATCAATATTAACCGAACTCAAGGATTATATCTATTGTGAGATTTCTGCAATTCATTCCGATATGTTGCATTCAGCAGTAACAGGTGTTGTGAGTCGCCTTAGTTGAGTCGGGCAGTGCTCTGGAGGACATGTTAAAGAACTGCTATTGAAAAAATAAATGAACGAAGCGTTTTGTTCATTGTGTTTTGGGTGGTCAAAACCCTCTTCCAGTGATTTTTTCCGATAAAAAATTTTTTCTGCTGAAAAAAGAATCTGACTTTCTTGTGACTTTTTTTCTTGCAAATCTTACTTCTTTATTAAAATTTCTTCCTTTTTTAAAAAATATTTTTTTTAAAGTTTAAACGAATTTTCAGCTTACCTGATATTATAAGTAATTTATCTTTAAATTTTCAGTAATGTTAGAAGACGAAGAAGATATCTGTACTGCCTTGCTTTCCAAACAGACATAACATCTGTAACGCATTTTAAGAAAAAATATATTTAACTTACGAGTTGATAATACATTAGTATAGCTTTTAAACGCTTTACTCTTGTGGGTTCTTTGTTACTTGAGATGAAAATGCTGAACTAATAAGTTTTAGTCGTTAAAATAATGCTTTTTAAGACCAAAATCCCATAGCACTTTGTGGATTTCATTGAAAAAAATGATGCTCGATTAGAGTGCGAACAGTTAGAAATTTGAAATTTAATGCTTTTTAAAAAAAAAAAATCGGTAATTTGGAATGTTATAAAATCTTCTTTATGTGTGGTTAAAAAGATTTAAATAGTACTTAACTTTTTTAAAAAAAGATAGAGTAGTAATTGTCTTTTTTAATTTTATGTAGCTTTCATTTAACAGAAAATGTGTCGAGTATTCACAATTCAAATAGCAATCCTTATTTCAGTTTTTAAATATTTATTATTACGATATATATACGTTACGAGACACAAACACACACACAAAAAGTTAAATATTCATTAAAAAATTTCTATTTTGTGGGTAGACACACCTACCGATTTCGGGGTTCCACAATCCATCAAAGTTATTTACAGATTGAATTGAGAATTCCCCACACACACATTGGTTAGGGAAGGTTCAAGCAAATTTCCCTTTAAGGATTACTGTGGAGCAAGTTGCCACAGGGTGGGTCCTAGTCAGTAACGTAGTTACCAATGGGCTAGGATGTGCCGAGCACCGGGGTTCTTAATCTCAGGGGGCCCACAAAGTCAGCCGAATTTGTGATAATTTCTCCCAAATTTAAGAGATAAATTTTAAAGGTTGCCAAAAAAATATATATATAACCCTATCACCGCAATGGACTAAATTCATGGCGGTTACATGATAATATAAACACGTGTTCTACATTGAATTCAAAACGGACAATAAACTAGCTCGTACTTTTTATTCTATTTGTAAGACTTAGGTAAAATTTCAAATTGCATAATTGGGTAAAGATGCTCAAGAGTTATAAAAAGAAATTTCTGCAAAAAGATTTTAAAATTAAAGAAAAAAAGTCTTGTTTTATACATGTACTTTTAAATAAAGTGACAAATATTAATTTTTTAAAAAAAAAAGTTTCTGTAAAAAGCGTAATTTGGCAACAACGAAGTGTATGAACTGTGATTGGCTGAAAATAGATAATTGCATTTATCGTGACTATGACGTCACATGTGTTTTTGAACTTGATTGGCTAAAAACACGGGGTTTAAAGTTATCATGTGATTATGACGTCACATGAATTTAGTCCATTAAGTTGAAAGTAATTTCGAACTTGTAGGGAATCCCTAAATTCTTTCTGTGATTTGTTTAGGGTTGCAAACTTTACTTATTGAAATGCTTATATATATATATATATATATATATATATATATATACTATTTACAATTTTCTCATTTTGCTATAAACTGCTACTTAAAAGGAAAAAAAAACTTCAAGTTCTATGAAAAATTTTACCATATTTATTAATACAACTTTTAAAAACTACACAAGAAAATCAATTCCTTCCTAGTTCCATTCTACTTTTAATAACAATATGATTCACATAATAAGCTAGTTTCTTGTTTCAATATTTCGCAATCTTCTCGTATCTGCAATGCAATAGACTAATGTAATGTTGTCTCCCACCTATGCTCTTTTGCAGAGGTGTATTTTAAAAGTAATTATAATAATATTGTATTGTATTTTCTTATTCAGGCAGATTTTTTTTGTATCATTTCCTGTCTATCTCGGTGGACCATTTTAGTAGCTCTAAGCCCGGTGGTTGAGTTCGATATTTCCGAAAAAAATAAATAAATAGCTAGGGATTCCCCAACGATGCTTTGTAGCGTAGCTTTACGTTCCTCCTTCCTTTAAACGTCAGTAAATATTAGAGCAGGGGTGGGCAGGCTTTTACATGACACGGTCTACTTCTAATTTTTTCAAGGTGTTGCGGTCCACTCTGTGTTGTAGGTGCGATAAGCAAAAAATAAAATAAAATAATACAACAATATTTATATTATAACAATAATAAATACAAAATATGTACTTATTTACGTAACTACAATAAAAAAACTTACGCTTTTAAAACTGCGTTTTAAGTAAAACTGAAAATACAAACATAATAATTATACCCACAAATTTAATATTAAATGATGCACTTATTATCAAACAATTCAAAATACATTAAAAAAATAAACCACTTTCATTTTAAGTTAGTTCTCGTAGTTAGTCTCATCAGAAGACTTAATCTGCATGCTATCCGTACCAATCTTGAATATATTGGTATATAATTACTAACTGTTATATTGCAATGGATTCTAAGTGATCGTCTGTGAAACGGGAATGATACGTTGTTTTAATTATATCCATCATTAAAAATGTAGATTCACACAGGTAGGTAAAGAGAAAGAATGATGTTAAATGAATTGCAGCTTTTTAAAATTACGATATTTTACTTCGTCCATTAGATTTCAAGAGTTATTCTTTTAAAATTGCGTCCTTCTGAAGGGAAAAAATTGTGTTTCAAGAGAGATAGAGAGACTATTTAACATATTTCTCATTCCAATATTTTGCTTTGCAGAGCTTGTCTTGTAGTGTGTAAGTAATCATGACTCCTTAGACACAGTACCTCTAGAAACCTCTAAAAACAGGGATGTTTCGATCACACATGCTTCAGTTAGACGGGCTTCCAAAATTTGATCTCTTCGAAAATCTGAGAGATCAACATTTTATGATTTTGAAAAAAAAAATCCAAGTCTTAAAGAACTCCAATAAAGCTATATAACGAATATGACCGGAATATATACATTTCTATTTATAAAAAAAATCTGGTAGCTATGCTTACGAAGTGCATTCAAAAATATCACTTTTATTCTCGGGTGTTTCCAGTATTTTGATAACCACCTGTGTTTCTTTTAGTATGCATGTTTAAGATCTTTTGTAAAGGCGGTCACCCCAAAATGCTTTGGCGGTCTACCGGTCGACCGCGGTCGACTTAATGCCCACACCGGTATTAGAGAGTAAGTGGTGCGTTTAAGCGCAAACAACGCCAGGAAAGAGAAGATAGTAAATAAAAATTAAAGCTTTGTATTTTTAAAATATTCATATATATTTTTGTTTTTTTTTACTTGATAAAATCCAATCAAAATATAGGGCCCTCATTTTTTTTTTTTTTTTTTTTTTTTTTGCGCTAGCTACGCCCTGGTTCTACTGCAGAAGTCGCCAACCTCTTTAGGAAGTGTGCCATTTTTACATAAAAAGTAATTATGCGTGCCACTTTCAAATTTTCAACAAAAAAAATGAAAAGGCGAAAAACTGTTACTTATAAGCTTATTATGTAATTTTTACGTAAAGGGCTCATTTTTAATGCAAGTATAAGTAATGGAAATTCAAAAATAATACAATAAATGAGACAAAGCACAAACTTAAATTTTACTGTTAATCAGTTCAGTTATTTTTAGACATTATTTTGATTTTGTTATGCTCATAATGGAAAAAAAATTTGTTTACAAAAGTATGTTAACTCACATCTATAATAATATCTGACAGGCAAATCGTATAAATTTGAAAAACAGCTTGTTAGTATAAATGTCCAAAATTTAGTATAATGCTTTAAAAAATTTCAGTTAGTATGGTGCTATAGACAATAATTTCGATTTGAATTCCAGGTTGGTAATAATGAGCGTTTTGCAGAGAAATTAAAAAAGGATTTGTGAAAAGATTTGCTTTTCTTTATGATCTTTAAAATCATCAAACCTAGCTCTGAAAGAATCCTACAGAAATGAATATTAAATTTTTAAATTCATCACTGCTCGGAGCACTTTTAACTTTAGTAGATTGTTCTTGGATTAATATGGATTATTTTTTCTCTCAAAAATCATGACAAAAAAAAGCAAAAATTTATCCACAAAAGGAAGTATATGACCAGCAAGGGAAGAAAAAATACAAAATTTTCTCTGTAATCTTACATTTAAATTTATTTAATATCCCATAATATCGGTAAGAAAAGCCGAATCCCATAGCCAATCTTTATTTTATAATAGCAAGTACTCACTGGGGGGGGAGTTCAATGCTTTTTTACAGATATTTTAAAATACGCTCCCTCAAATTCCGAATTCTCGCGTGTGAAAAAAGATTTGGAAAGCCAGCTCGCTCAACAATGCAGGTACACTCTCTACACAATAAATTTATGTTGCAATTAATTTAAGTGTATTTAAAATAAATCTTGAGAGGGTTTTTTTTTGTTGTTGTCTGAGACACACACACACACACAACCATACTTCTATATAATTGTAAAATAATGTTACTTATTATTATCTTTTCAAATTTTTTATTAAGTCTTCGCGTGCCACTGAAATAGCTCCGCCGTGCTGCAAAGTGGCAAGTGTGCCGTGGGTTGGCCACCTCTTTCATAGTGGGTCCCTTACGTTAAGTGAATTTTCCTCCCTTAAAAAGATTGATCTCAATCAACTTGGAAGTACTCCTCCTGGTCCTCTTTGGTACTGGAAGAAATCCAGGGTGTTCATTCAGGCTTATGCCTAGGACAGGGATGGTAAACCAATGGCACGCGTGCCATTGATAGCAAGCAACACAATATTTTGGGTGCGCCATCTATGAAAACGGTTTGCATTTTAATTCAAAATAACAAGGTTCAATATGAAGTATTACAAACAAACGCGAGTGATTGGTCGCAGTTTTTAGCGAGATTTTCTCAGTTCAAAAAATTATCGGAAACGCTCAAGTTTTTTAATGTACCCTGATGTGATTTCTTTTAACAAACTGAACCTGCCCCAATTCGATTGGTTGGAAATAGAAAAATTCGAAATGGAACTAATTGATTCCCAGTCTAGTTTAATATGGATTCAAAAATTCGCTGAAAAAAAGGAGAACGTTGGAATTGATTGAAACAGAAGTATTAACATGCAATATAAGTAAAAATGCTAATAATGAAATTTTGGAAACATGGAATTCGATTCCAGACACATTTAACTGTTTGAAGAAGCTGGGCTATATATGTATTTTAATTATATTTTCATCTACCTACACCTGCGAGTCATTATTTTTAGAGATGAAGAGAATCCAACACTCGCTTAGAAACCTTTTGGCAGATGATTCCTATTCAGCATGCATTTTGCTAAAAGTAACATCTTACAATCCTAATATGTTTTCATCTAATCTGCAACAGCAGAAATCCCACTAATGTTACTTTAATTTGAATTACACGTATAGCTAAAACATGTACTATTATAAAGAACAAAGCGTATTTTTTCGAAATAATTTGAGTTGTTAGTTTTATAATTTTCCCAATAATCACAAGTCAAAACTATTTGACTGCACGTCTGTACTTCATTAAACATTTCTTTAGAAAAAATGGCACGCTGATCCATAAAGATTCGCAACACCTGGTCTAGGAAGAACCAGACTGCCTTCTCACGCTTTATGAGCAGTCATATAAAAGCACTCACTTTTCATCAGGGTCAGAAGATATTTCTGGAGTTCCTGGTGGTATTTCTATCTCATCTCCCCTGACCACATCTTGCATTGTTTGGAATTTAAAAAGGATGAGGTTCTTCTGTTTTTAGAGACAATTTTGGATTCATGAAGATTGTCTAACATTGAAGGACAATCTGGAATTAGCAACAGCAACAACATAAAAATCATTAAAAAAAGGTTTGCTGATTGCTAGTTAAATAATTTTAATTTTAAGGTATCCGAATACTTTTTTTTTAAAAAAATGGAGATATGGAGGCTTTTTTGCTATTTTTAGATTTTTTTAGTAAATTTTAAGAAAAATATGCTAAAATTAAGAAGAAAAAAAGAAATTATTTTTACTAAAATGGTTAAAAATTTACACAAAATAACATAAATGCAGACCATTTTGTACCAAAAGTTTATGAACAAATTCTAAATTTTTCAATTCTGATGAGTTGCTACAATGTTCATTTTTTGAAATGACCTTCAGGATAAGAGATATTTTAATTTTTACAAAAACTAGAGCACTTTATCTTAATTATCATATGAAATTGCTTAGTAAAATAGTGATTATATTAACATAAGGGACTGTAAATATTGAACAGTGATTGATAAATCTGAAGATTAAAACACTTCTATTATTATACAGAACATACACAAAAAATTTCAACTAATTTTTTTCAAAACTTTTTTAGCAATCGCTATCCCCGTTTGAAAATTTTCAAAAAAAAAAAAAACACACACACACACATTTTGAGTAAACCGCGTTTTAAAGTATGACATCGTGCTTAAAGTAATGGCATCAGCTTTTACTAAAACACTTGCAGTTTTTGTTTTAGTGAATGGAAAATCATAAGCTTGGTATTTTTATAAAGCTAATAAGATGACCTATAATATAAAGTCATAAAAAATTTGTCAATTTTTGGCAAAATTCACAGTTTTAGGGTAGTCGGGTACCAAGTACCCCAAATTGGTACTAAAATATCTACAGATAGGAAACAGGAATTTTAATAGATTTACGGAAGAGCCTGTGAGTTTCCCTCTCTCTCCTACCATTTTTACATGTTTCCTAATGTTATAGAATAATTATCTTAATTAACAAGCATTAACAAATTAATTACTTTCACACAACCGATACTTTAATTAAAGGCTTTAAATAAAACGACGAAAGTTAACGAAGTTCTATTACAATAAAACGTGCGATTTTTTTTCTCTCTCTCTGTATCAATTAATACTGAGCAACACTAATTTTATATGTTGTTAATACTTAAAAGGCTCAAAAAAGAATCTTAAACGAACACTCTAAGCAAGAATCAAAAATTGTGCGAAAGCAAACTTTAAAATTAGATTAAAAACTTTTTAAAGAGCTTTAAAATGAAGGAACATGCTGTATTCTTAGTAATTACAAAATTTTAGTTTATAGTGTAATATGCAAATAGTGCACAGTTGAATACATGTATTTTTCTCGGGATCTAATAGTAAAAGGCTTTGGATATTTTGAAATGCAAATGAGAATAATTCAAATGTTCTCAATTGAAATTTGATTTTTAGAATCCTGCATAAATTGAATATACATAAAACGATATTTATCTAAATTTCACAATTATAGAAAACAAACAAATAAGCATATTATTTCCACCCTTTCTGCACTTGAAGCAATTAAATTTATCTTATTATCTTTTCAGTAATGAGATACAAAAAAGAAATCATATATGATATAATACATGCAACTGTTCATGAGAATTTAAACACTATGCAAATCTCTTTAGTGCTTGTCGAAGCAATCGATCTTAAAAATCAACAATACCAAAGTATTCTTAAGGTATATTACTAGTTAAATAATACAGCAAGAAAAACAGTGCTGTGATTGAATTCGTCATTAAATTCAAATGTGAAACTGCATACTTGTTTCTTTCACCAAGTTACACTCTAATATTTAAAAAAAATGCAAATTCTTAGCATTTTCGCTTCAGAAATGCATTGTAAATACAAGTAATCGAGTTATGATATTGTTTCGGTAAATACTAAAACTCTCGAAATCGTTTAAATAAAGCGTTATTTTTTGTGGTAGTACGTTGTTTTTATGTTATATATACACAAGTGTAATAATTATTTAGACAGTAATAAGCTTAAGTTTGCAGATCAAAACACGAAATTTGTTTTTTTTTTCACCATCAGGTTCCTTAAATAGTTGCATTTTCTACAAAATATTATTTTTGTTTGCTCCGAAATATACACAAACAGGAGCGCAGAAGATTAATAATAGCACAAATAAAGCGAGCTATGATTATTTATCCATGTTTTAGTGTTTTTATGAAATTAATATCTCAAACTGATGGTGGTATTTAAAAGTTAAACATTACAGAATCTTGGCAATTACTTTTAAGAGAAAGGAAGATATATTGATTCACGTGCGCGCCCGAAACAGGCTTCGAATGGATGTTATTTTAATTTTTGTGAAAGATAAAACTTAAAACATTTCTTAAGCACTGCCGTTCATCTGTTAAAAGCGACTGGATATTTATAATTGATTAATTTTTTTTTTATCACGAGTTTGAACAAGAGTTGATGGATGAATACACTTTTAAAACTGAGTGACTACTCCATATTAAAGCGAAAGAGGAAAATGGGAAAGTGTGATTTCAACGCCTTTTTAGAATTGTTTTAGAAAATTCTGTTCTATTCTCATTGTATTAATCTAACAAAATACATCTTGTTATCTTAAATCAAGCTGAGATGCCAATAATAAATTTAAATTAAACGAGAATATTACAATTTTTAGTTTTGAAAATAGTTTCTTTTCATTGGTAAAGCTAAGCTGAGTGATATTTTAAAAGTCATATATTTTGCTTAGGTTGAAACTATTTTTAACATTTAAATTCACAAAAATCAATTCTTTGCATTTTTTTTTTAAAATTCAAGTATACATTTAGTGGCCAAATTATTCAGACCACTTGAGACTTATGCGGATTCCGGCCATAACGTTGTTGCTGCTAGAGGGCGAAATATTTATTAAAAGGGAATGCATCAATAGAAATGGGGGAATAAACGTGATTTAACTCAGTTTGAACGAGGTATGATTGATTGCAAGTGGTTCAAGCGTCGGAATCGGTATTAGCAAAATGGCTGCTCTTGTGAAGCGTTCGAGAGCAGCAATTATAAATGTTTATAGAGAGTGATGTACTAAGCAGAAAACTGGATCTCAACATCAAGCTTGTGGTTGTCACAGCTACTTAATGCTCCCTCGGAAAGGAGAGTAGCGAAAGTTGTCCAATCCAAAAGAACAATCATATTTTAAATTGCTAGGAATATTAACCAAAGAACTATGAACGTCTGAGCGAACTGTTCACCATATAGGCTATAGTAATCGATGACCAGTTCAAAAGCCTCTACTATCAGTCTTGAACAAGAGCAGTAATCTCCAGTTTGCAAACAGCACAAGTGTTGGGCCATAGATGACTGGTAAATTGCCATGTGATTCGATAAATTGCATTTTGAATTACACCATGTAGAACGTGCAGAAAATAGAGTGGAAGCATGAATCCGACATGCAAATCTTCAAGCTCTCAGAGGAAATATTATGGTTTGGGGAAGTTTCCTTGGAATTGCATGGGTCACATTTAATTCATGTGGAAAAAAGTCTGATTACCCTGTAAAGAGAAGGATGTATCAAGTACATCATGTTATGTTAATGATATATCAAGCCGGGGATGGGTACTTTCAACAGAATAATGGTCATTCCATACAGCTGGTATTGTCCACAGATGTTTCGAAGAGTATGAAATAAACTTTATCTTCTTTAGTTGACTTTCAAAATTGCCAGATCTGAATCCAATTAAGATATTAGGGAATGAGATCGAACGGGGCATCTGCAAGCTGGTTCCAGTATCATCCTATCTGAAGGCATTTTAAAATGAAATTCGCGGGATATGATCTCACAAATACGTTTTACCACCCTGCTATAACTCATAGAGGTCATGCCAAGAAGAATCCACACAGTATTAAGGAAAAAAGGCGGTCCAGTATTATATTGAAGAAGTTGTTATAATAATTTGGTGACTCATATATAAATTTTCTTTCGAGGATTTTAATTAATTCATAATGCTCTTGAGCCCTCCAAGACTTCATGTGATATGTAATTTTGAGTTTAAACATCTTCAGGAAAATAAGATTTTAATTGCAACTTTACCTCCTAAAAATGCTACGTTTGCATTTTTAAAACAAGATGATGCAATATTGGATCATCCACGGGAGTTTAAAAGCTTACGATTGAAGAAGCTAGAAAAGTGGAGATTTTTGGAGCGAACAAAAATGCTTTTGTGTCATGCCCTGCATGTTTGCGTGTGGTTGTCCATGTATATTTGTTTTGCCTTGATTCCTGAGTTCGCTTTATTATGTAGAATAAATTGTGCATTGAAATATCAAGAAGTCATATCCTTACAACGGCTGCAACAAATTAAAAGATTGTTCCAATGAAATGTTTCAAATCACAAAATGCACACGCACACATTTATTTTTCTATGAATCGTTAGAGTTCTAATATCTTTTTCTGTTAAATATTTTCTAAGTTTATCATGTGTCATAGACCTCTTGGGAAGGGGGTTCTGTGCTTTTACAATCACATTTACCTTTTCTTGAAAGAAAAAAAATACTTAATTCATTTCTAAAACTGATTTTCAAAAAGAAATACACATCAGGAAATTCAGATCTCGAAGCTGATAAACAAACATTGCATTCATTATCGTGTCCATAAATAAGGGATTATCAGATAAAAGACACGACAAACATTATCCACAAACGTCTCGAATTCTTGCTCGATTTCATGTGGGCCGTTCAGTATATGCAAGATTTACCACCAAAAAATTATCACCGACCGAAGGGCGTTGCGAAGTTGTCAGTGTCTGGACCTGAGCAACACCTGTAGATTCTACTTACAGGGTATGATACGCATCAAGTCACACCCTAATGTCTGTAATTATTCTTCCATTTTATGAAGAAGATCCATGTATAGAAATGATGGGTTTAACAGGCAGTATTACGCTTTATCAAGATTTAATGTCATCATCAACCGATTTTACCAATTCTGCAAAAGGGATTGGTTTTTGTAATGAATGGGACGTTATCGCTTTCAATCATAATGAATAAAATACCAACCATTTATAGGGCCTTAGATGGGTACTGCTTAGTTTAATTAATATAAACTAGTCATAAGTTTATTTTTGTTTTGTTTTTTATTTGTCGCAGCAAAATGCATAGTAGCTATTTACATTCCTAAACTCTAATGTCAAGACATAAGATTATGCTGTTTACATGCTATTCAATATTTATTTATTGATAATGAAGTTCCATATTTATTCTATGATTATGAATTTTTCTGTTGATCTATTCGCTTGGAATTATACAAATTGGCTTTTTATGCTTATAGGTAATAAATATACTTTTGTTGAAACAAAGT